>VWZX01006265.1:1364393-1383139 GCA_013399015.1 Galbula dea
TTTTGTTTTGAAGTTCAACAGGCTCACAAGATGGGCAAATAAGTAATCCTAGTAGCAGTAACAGTAGCCAAGATTCCCTTCATAAAGCCCCCAAAAAGAAGGGGATCAAGTCGTCCATTGGCCGCTTGTTTGGCAAGAAAGAAAAGGGACGACCTGGACAAACGAGCAAGGAAGCATTAGGACAAGGTTGGTTTGCCTTGGTTTTGTTTTTTGGTTTTGTTGTTTTTTTTTTTTTTTTTTTTTAGCCTTGTTTGTGCAGCTCAGGGTTGCAGCCTTGCTCTGTGCACTGACAGAAGCCCCTAAGAAGTGAGATACAGTGGCTTCTGGAGGGGATGGAGGATAGAATAAAACCAGCGGTAGGCACCTGCTCAAACATTCCAGCACTTTAAACTTGGTAAAAAGAACAAAGGGCTGTTACTGTGTAGAAATGAGCTATTGCTGGCACTCAGTCTTCCACAGTTAGGTGGGCTTGGAGGTTTTGGCTTTGTACATTTCTGATCAATTGTATTACAAAGGATTAAATACTTTTGTTCAGGAAAGCAGTAGTGATTTTTCAGCTACAACTGGCCAGCACTGAGAAGATAAGAAGGCTGCCTTTTGATTTCTGTAGTTTGATAATTATTTTTTGTTTGTAGTTGGCATGGGGGAAGCAGATAGTTCCTCTCAGGATGCATTAGGACTCAGCAAGCTTGGAGGTCAAGCAGAAAAAACCAGGAAAATGCAGAAAAAGTAAGTTACCAAATATTTTTAATCCTCTCTTGTTAAGGTGGTGTTTGTTGAAAAATGTGGAGGGGTTTTGGTTTTCTCTTGAGATTTTTGTCTTTTTTGTTTGATTTCTTTGCTTCTGTTTTCTTTTTCTGTTTTTGTTTCCAGGTAGTATGGGGCTATGGCTAATAAGCCTCTGTAGAAGTCTTTTTTTCACTCTTTCTTTCAGAACATTAATACATTTGTGATAAGCTTGAAGGGAATTTCAGTGCTGAAAAATTAAGATTTAAATGCTATAATAAACTTGGAGATAGAGGTGGACTCTATCAAACCTTCCCCCAGATTTTTATTTTATTTAATACCTGCTTTGGGTTTAATTCATTTGGAAGACCTCCCAAAGTTGCCTTTGGCTGTTCTTTGCTCTGGAGTGAAAGCATGAGATGTTCTGTACACAACTGCTGGTTCCTTTCTAGCGGGTGACTCTCAAAGTCTTTCCTTTTGTATTGCAGCTGCTAACTGCTGCTCTGTTCACTATTTTTTTTTTTCACTTCTGCTTAAAGTTCACATGACATTTTCTCTCATATTTTAACACCTGAAATCTCTTTCTTGCACCATATACCCCTGATTTCCTCTTTTTTTTATGCATTGTGACTATTTTCTTTTTTTGTGGTGCCTTTTAGATATGCAGTTACCTTTTTCCTAGTTGTGAGAATCTTCAGTGTTTAACTTCTGAGTATCTAATGCTTGCTATGTTCTCAGACTCGGAAAAGATGAGGCAAAGAACATAGTCATAAGTGAAAAATAGATTTTGCTACTAGTAAAAATCTTGGCTTGATGCTTGTATGGTAATACAGGAACCACTCAAATTTATGTAAGTAGGATCAGGCATTCCTTGCATTTTTCCACCCAAACCTGAGCCATACACCTTGAACTTTTGTTGCTTCTGTTCTGTTCAGCTGTCTTTACTCTGTGACAAAAAAGCTGGCCAAGACCAGACATATCTTGCTTTATTTGTCTTCGGAAGACAGAACAGTGCATGTTGAAAAGAAAGTGTGCTAATTTTCTCTTCACGAGAGATTTCTCGCAGTACATAAGTTCTACTAACAAATAAGAGAAATGCCTGGTGACTGCAAATGGAAACCAGCAGTGTGTTGGTTTGAAAAGTCAGAATGGAATGTGGTTTTCTTTGTATAACAGAACATTCAGCTGTTTTTCTTCAGACTCTTACACTGAAGGCAATCCTATGTTATAATCTGGTATTTTCCCTTTTCTACACAACTTTAAACTCGTACCGTGTCTTGGTTGAATGAATAGTTTTAGTCTGATCATATCTAAAGAGCGATAGGTCTGATTCTTTGAACAACAGAGATCTTTCTCAATACCAGCAACAAATTTCATTCTAGAGTAAAGCAATCTATACTGTCTTGCTTTAATGAAAAAAAAATGCAGTTGCACATAAATCATGACTTTTCTTTGTAAACATTCTGCCTTTCAAAAACGTGCTGGTATTAAGGGATAGCTCACGGCTGTCTGTGGTTGATTGCTTAAAAGGCAAGTGTCTGCATTAGACAAATGAAACCTTTAGTTTGGAGTTGCCTTGCCAAACTATTAAATATGGATGTGTGCTTCTTCACAAGAAGGTACCTATGGTTCAGCTGTTTCAGTGGAAGTGGGTATGAAACAAGACTGTTTTGATGAAGATGCATATCCTAATGTTCAGTTTTACTACTCTTACTGCTGAGAGCAGCATCCAGGGCTCTGTGAACTTCCGTGAGAAGCACATCTATCATTTAAGATACCTAAATCCATCTGTTTCAGAATCCTGACAGCTATTCTGAACATAGGAAGCAATGTTATCACAAACTGTCAAAGATCCATTGCTGCCTTCTTGACATGTTCATTATCAAAAAGAAAAAGTGGTAAAACTGTTCTCAATTGCTTTTCACTTTGATATTGGAGGAGGGTGGGGTTAAAACAAATTCTTGAGGCTGACTGTTACTTATTAAATCCTGTATTCAGTGAAAAGCATTCCAGTTACCTGAATGCTTGGAACTGTGACAGCTATTTCTATTTATAGGTGTCTGTAATCCCTATTTGCTTGCTTATCTTTTTGATTTCTGCATGCATGCACACAAACAAGCTGAGGGCAGTAGTTGGTGTCTTCGCTAACAAAAACATATTTTTAGTTACAGAATTAAATTACAGTATACATTATTTGTCTGGTTTTTGTATGCCTTTTGAGTTCAGTTTAATTCTAGTTTTATATTTTTCCTTCATTGTTTTACTTTCCTTTTGTGTACCGTTTGATGTGCTAGTGCAAAATCAGGGTAAGTTTGTATTTATTTTATTAGGATTGTTGTGAAATGTGATTAGTCTCATTTGGATTTTTTAGCAATATAAAAGCTCTAACCCTTCAAAAAAAGGCTAATTATGAGAGGAGAACCTAGATTCTAAAGAATTTATTGTGAAAATGTGTTGCTGAAACAAATCCAGTGTTGTCTAGTTCAGTGTGAATGCGAGTTCAGTGTCTTTTCTTAATTTGCATGGTGTGAATTTTTATAATGGAAATACTAAACCCTACTTAGATGGAATTAATTTTGTAATTTGGGGGTTGATAGTTGTTTAGCAATAGTAGATATCTGTTGCAATTCATTTCCAAGGTAGTTGTGTTTCTGTAAAGCTGTGGCTCTTTGTTTGCTAAATTTGTTTTCAGAGTTTTGTTCATGCTGTTCTTGGTCTTTGTGAGCTGTATTATTGACAGTGTTTGCCACAACTATGTATGTGCTTTTTTGTGTACAATGCAAGAAACTTAATACTGTATTAATCAAAAAGGAAGGCAACCCTAAATTTAAGGTAACTCTCTCTAAAAAAGTTATCACAGTTTATTACATACTTGAAATCAATTTATAATCAGGATATTAATTTCCACTGCGCTGTCTGAAATTAGTCTTCAGCTTATTTTACTGCTGTTCCCTTTCAGTTTTTGCACTTTGCAAATTTGTCATTTCTATCACTTGCTCTGTTCACCACCTTCCCTAGTGTTTTCTCTACTATCAGCTTCTTCCAAATCAGTTAGCTTCAGTTCCATCTAAGGAATCTAGAATACAGCATTCCCTTTGGCTGTAAGTTCTGGGTTTATCCATTCCTGTGCTTTCTTATTCCAGTGACAATGTGATGGTGCTCCAGGCTGTTTCATTTTCCTTGTGGGGTTAGTGTGTGCTTGCCTGCCAAGAGCCATTCTACATACAAAAACATCAAACGGTCTTTAAAGGGCCTTGTGTGTTCACTACTACATTAAGCACCTGCAGTTCTGACATCATTTCTCATCCCATATGACCACAATTTCTTTGTTCTCCACAGCTGACATTAGATGCCTTTTGAATGTGTCTGACATCAAGTGTTTCCCTCTTGCAGCAGCACATTTGGTCTCCTATTCCAAGTGATGTTCAGCCAACTTTATTAAGATTGTAGACGTCTATCGCTTGGTCTTGTCACCCAAGAAGCTACTGCAGTAGCCAGCTACTCCTCTGACATTCTTTTGTTGGTCACAGTCCAGCTTTACACCACCTGTTAACGCTGCCAACGCTACTGCGGAAACTTTTCTTTTCCCCCACAAACACATGAGACTGGATTTTGCGCACACTTCTGCAATGGTATAATTGGACAGCCTGTGAAGCTAAACTGCCATGGCAGTTGTGATCTTTACATAATCTGTTCATGTGTTGCTGGAATGCAGTGAGCTTCTTGGTGAAGCTGGAAGGGAATTCTTGGAAAAGTGAAGTTTTCTGCTATAGGAAAAAAAAACATTGATGCATCATTTGCAGATGAATCAGCAGCTGCATTGAAGTGTTCTAAGAGATGTTTTCTGCCTGTGCTATGTCTTGAGCTTTCAGTTTAATGATTTTTCTGTGCAAGCAAGTTTATCTGTTCTTGCACATGAACAAATTCCGCAGTTAATTTTCCACTTCATGGATGTGTTCCTCTTTGGAGCCATTGAATCATTTCTGCATAAAGTTATTGCAACATTTTTGGTTGGTTGGTTTCATTTCCACTTGTCTCCATCACATAACACTTCCAGCCCCACAATTTTCTGCATCCAATGCCATCATGATTTTACAGTTTGCACCATAATCTCTGCTTATGCTTTTGATAGTTTCCCTGTACTGCTCGTCTTCAAATGAGTTGCTGTTTCATGGTTGACCTTAAGTATGCAGAGACACTTAAAAAACTACCAGAAATTGCACTGCAGCTCCACGAATTTTGCATACAAAGCCCAAACTAGTTTTGTAAGCTGGAGGGAGGCAGTGGTCCTGTGCTCCTATAGGGTCAGCCTGGTCAATCCAGAGGCTGTTTTGGGCACGTCTATGCTGCTTAATTAGTGGGCATGGCCGTGTTCTTACAACCACCAAAATGGAAGACACTGACACCAATTTTAAAGTTAACTACTTGGAAAAAACATTGCATTCCTCTCTGTCAAATACAGTATTAAGCATTTTATTTTGTTCTTAACAAGCAGTATTTTTAAGTATCTTAATATATTTTTCTATTTCTTTAACCTTTAAACAAGAAAATGAAGCAAAACTGAATGTATTCAGGGATGGTGATCTGTGGGATTAATGTCGTCATGTGTTCCACAGAA
Organism: Galbula dea; assembly: GCA_013399015.1. Lineage (NCBI taxonomy): Eukaryota > Metazoa > Chordata > Aves > Piciformes > Galbulidae > Galbula > Galbula dea. Next base: position 1,369,738 of record VWZX01006265.1, read on the forward strand.
GCAGGAAAATAGCTGAGTCTTTATTCCTTATTTAGAAATATTTGTGCACTTCACAAATATATATACGCACGTACACACACACATATATATGCTTTTACAGTCATCTCTATTAGTGACATCTAGCCATTGAGCTGCTAACTGCTGAATGCTATTTCTGCCTTAAGTTGGGTCTTAAAATGGGAAGCTCACAATGATTATTTGTAGCTAGTTATCTGACAGTTCCTTCCTTCCTCCCCTTTTTCCATTCATGGGCAGCAATTGAGAAATGGACTGACAAATACATTTGATATCTCCACTTTGTGTTGACAGTGTTGGTTAGAGTGTCAGTAGCTGTCTCAGGCACAAATTCTGAAAGGCAGGATCCAACATCTCTCCCACTCTGGAATTTCCTATCTAGTTCGGCTTACATCTCTCTGTAGTCCTTATCCATGTGCTGTGCCTGTCTTAGTGGGTATAGTGTATGAGGGGGAGAAAGCTAACTATTGGGACAAGGATAGTAAATTGAATGCAGTCTGTAAGTTATAACATCTAGTTATAACTGTTTTTTCTATCTTATTAATAACTACTTCTTTAATTGTAGGCATGAGTTGCTAGAGGAAGCCAGAAGACAAGGTTTACCTTTTGCACAATGGGATGGGCCTACTGTGGTTGTGTGGTTGGAGGTAAGTGGTCTCTCTGAAATAAACAAACGCCCCCCCCCTCAATGTACACACTTCTAAAGAATGTAAGTTTTGAAGCCAGGAATGTTTTCTAGATCCTGCTTACATCTGTGGTTTTGTGTTTCAGCTGTGGGTTGGGATGCCAGCCTGGTACGTGGCTGCTTGCCGAGCAAATGTGAAAAGTGGTGCTATCATGTCAGCCTTGTCTGATACGGAAATACAGCGTGAAATTGGAATTAGCAATCCTCTGCACAGACTAAAGCTGAGGTTGGCCATTCAAGAAATCATGTCACTAACAAGTCCATCTGCCCCTCCTACTTCAAGGACGGTAAGGAAAATGATCCAGCATTAAACATCTTTTAGAACCTTTAGAATTTCCAGAAATGCTACTGTAAACACTTAACTGAAAGGATTTGAGCTTTAAGTAAGAATTTTTGGAAACATATTACAGAGAAAGATGTTATTTAAATACAGGATGTTTCCTCCTTTCATGGAAGTTGAATGAAGGAATAGTTAACTACGTTCTCTTTAATGGAAATAGAAGTATAAATCAGTGTAAGTGTATAGTCCAGAATACTTAAAGGACCCGTTATTTGCCTCACGTTTGGGCCTCAGAAGAATTTATAATACAGATGAAATATACATGTGTGTACAGAAATTTGTGGAATAGGTGGAGGCACTTTTAATCCATGTATAAGGCTGTTAACTCCAAATAATGATTCAGCCTACATAAACTGGGAGTCCACCTGTTTACATACTATAGTAAATTTAGACACTTAAAAAGTAGTGTGAATTCCTTCTGTTGAGTGTTTCTGCCCTGCAATCTAAAATGAGATCCCTGGGGTTACATACCAGACTACAAATGCATTTCTGTGATTGAAGCAGAGTCAAGTGTTTGCCCATTAATCACATCAGTGTAAGCTATTTATCACATTCAGTTTTGTTAATATCCTTGAAAAGTGATCCATGTTAATAGGCTTTTATTCCATGCTGTTACTTTCAGTAGATATACCTATTACTTAAAACTTCAGCAACCATTGCTTTTCCCCATGCCTGCTCCTCACATGTTCCGATTGCTTATGTGTTCTGCAACCTCTCCTCTTTGTTACTGCTTTCCTTTCACTGGATGGGATTGGTTCCCTGTGGGGTCATGTTAGACCACGGGAAATGTCTGGGTAACACATGAAGAAATGGAAAATCTCACAGCCACACAACAAACGGTTAGTTGATAGTGTTGACACTTCTGTTCCCACTTTCTGAACATTTGAATCAAGTGCCTTTTGGTCTTTTTTCTCTTCTTTTTCTTTCCCTCCTCTTCCCCTCCCCCAATAATTCATTAAAGTTCTGGATCATTGCTACTTCTAATTATTAACCTTGTAACCTGCATCTTGATAGTTTTTTCCCAGGGCGGGGGCAGGGGGGGGGGGGAAATCAACACTGTTGATGCTGTAAACAAAACTCTAATCTGTAAAATGGAGCTCTGATGTGATTAACTAGTAGAGAAATGGAATTATTTGTGTTGAAGTCTCTTCTCTCCAGAAGATGTAATCACTAGATGGGTTTTGCAACTTCTGAACTGAAACTGAGTGCCTTGTGTTACAATGCATGATGCTTGCTTTCTCTGGATTTCTTTGGTGTGCAGTAGAGTTAGTCTTGCAGTGCATCTATAACTTCGATCTCTTTACTAAACTTAAATACTAATATGTGTGTGTTCTTTTGCTTTTCTAACCACCTAACAGGAAGATGAGGAGGGAAGCTGGGCTCAGGTTGGAAACTTTATGTAATATTATAGACTATATGTAAACTGCCACAGTAATCAGAGCATGAAAGAATCTGTTTTCCCTTTATAGTAGTTTCTTTTAGTGATTCTTGGTGTACTTGGGGATTGGGAGAAACCACAGGCTTATCTCTGTATAATACATACTTGGAAGATACACTTTATATTTAGGTAAATATAGTACTTTTATTTAGGTACTTATTTTGTGGAACTTCCAAAATTTGGTGGTATCTCATTCAAAATCTGTGAAATACTTCGATACGTGTTACATACACAAAAAAGCTAGAGGAGAGTAATATGCTGGCATCTTTGACATTAGCTTTCTAAAGTAGTTGTCCTCTAGTTTATGAATTGCTAAAGTAAAGTTTCTCTTTCTTGATAAGCACTGTTGTATTCTATGTATTGAACACACTAGATCAAATTTTAGAATAATTCCAAGACATAGTGTGGAGTGTTTTGGTGGGGCATGGCTCTCTGGGAAGCCATAAGTCCAGCAGGAATACCTGTTGTGTGCAGAAAGTCCCTGTTCAACCTGGCCACCATTGTGGGTATGCTACAAGACATAGTGAGCCTAGAGAGTTAAGTAGCTTTCCATGCACTAATTCTGTAATCCTTCTTGATTAATTGTTTTCCCTTGAAGTGATGACAAATCCTAATTGTATTTTCAGGCATTGAAATAGTTGAGTATTTTATACAGGGATATAAACAAAACTGAGGATTTGCCTGTGACCTGTATCTTCGGACACTAGTGTCTTCTTGCTTGACTGCCCTCCAGCTAAAACCTCTTTTAAGTCCCATTAACTATGTCTCAGCTACTCATTTGCAGATTGTTAGTGGTAGCAATCGGGGCTTGCATCCCTTTACTAGGAGAACATGCTCTTTCAGTCTGCTACCTAGCGATGGCTTGAAGAAATGCATCCCTTTGTGGCCTTGCTCCTCTCTAGAAGATGTCTCCTCTAGAGGAGAAATAAAGATTTTGACTTCTAAATTAAGTGAATTATTCCATTTGACATTTAAATGATGATTATTTATTCACAGACCTCTGAAAAACAGTCTTCAGGTTTTTGTTGCTCAAGGAATAATCAGATGCATAGTTGTCAACTCTTTTTTTTTTTTGAGTTTTCTCCCAAAAATGCCTGATGATTTGCAGGTCAGAACTGCAGTGAAGAAAGTCAGATTGTGTTTTTGGTTTTATTTTGTTTGGTTTTAGGATAAGGACTAGCACTTACAAGTGCTTGTTTTTCAGTAGTGGCTTTCTATCATTGTTTGCTTACTTGACTGGGATCAGTTTCTGTAAGCAATTAAGTGTATTAAAAACCCTGCAGTTATTTTGTTGAGGTCTTGAGTTTGGATGATCATGTGAAAAGTGGGAATTCCACACACACACACACACACACACACACACACACACACACCCCCCCAGTTTTCAAGAAATAGTGTTTTTAGCATCGTACTGAAAACATTCTGTGACACTTTGCTATCAACAGTGTAAGTTAGTCTGTTTTTATTAGGTTTTGTTTGGGTTTTTTATACTCTTAAACAGGAAATAAACTACAGCAGTTTTACTTGCTCCTCAGAATATCTGAACTTGCTTCCCTTTGTGAGGTTGACTTCAGAAAACATACATGTAGTATTCGGTATTTTTATTGACTCTTTACAGGCTAAGAGTTAAGTAAGCACTGCTGTACGCCTTTCCTTAAAATCTTGTCTGAAAAACTTCATTTCTCACCTTAATAAGCTTATTCCTTAATGTTTTAAACCCAGACGTTAGCATATGGTGATATGAACCATGAGTGGATTGGCAATGAATGGCTTCCTAGTCTGGGGCTCCCTCAGTATCGCAGCTATTTCATGGAATGTCTCGTTGACGCTCGAATGCTGGATCACTTAACTAAAAAAGATCTGCGTGGGCAACTGAAAATGGTGGACAGCTTTCACAGGTAAATAGATTTAAGTTGGAGACTCACAGTAAATGTTTCCATTATCTCTGAATATGAGGAGGTTTCTGAATTTTTTTTTTCTCCTATTTTCTAAACAGGAACAGTTTCCAGTGTGGAATTATGTGCCTACGAAGACTGAATTATGATCGAAAAGAACTTGAAAGAAAAAGAGAAGAAAGCCAGAATGAAATTAAGGGTTAGTGCAGTCTTGTCCTCAGTCTGATTCTAACGTGGATTTACTGATCTGCCTCAAAAATTGATTTTAAAAATAAAATACATTGGAGGGAGGAATTTTAATTTTAGTTGTTTTTTTCCCCCTCCATAGATGTCCTTGTCTGGAGTAATGAGAGAATGATCCACTGGGTAGTGTCCATTGGTCTTAAAGAATATGCGAATAACCTTATAGAGAGTGGAGTTCATGGTGCACTTGTGGCCTTAGACGAATCATTTGATTACAATGCATTAGCCCTCTTACTACAAATACCCACTCAAAATACACAGGTAAGTAAGAAGCAGTTACTTCTTGTAGTGCCTGGTAGGATTTTTTAAGCCCTCAAGGAAGATTAAGGAACTGGTTTTTTTTCCTGAAGTAGATACATTATCTTTCTATTCCCAGCAGTGGAAACTTTAGCGAGGGAGAGTTGTTCATTATCCTGTAGCAGTAAAACATGGAACTATCTTTTCTTACTGTTTTCTGATGGTTAATAAGAATTCTGGATGATAAATTTGCTTGAACAAAAAATAGTTTGAATATTTTCCCTTTAGCCCATCTTGACAACATCACTGTAAAACTCATAATTTCTATTGTTTGCTAGTTTTTATTCTGAAATAACTAAATTTGCGCCAGAAATCATGAACTTTCATATCACAACAGAGGAGAGAGCTGTTAAGCCTTGCTTAAATTTTTAATAAGTTACAACTTAAATTGTAACTTTTCAAATACTAAGTATGATGATTAATTTGATAAGAAAGTATTAAAAATGTAGGTTATATTACATTTTAAAAATTACTGTAGGTAACTAGTTACTAATCTTTTGGACTTAATTTTAATTTCTTTCGTACTGTAAACTTTAGGCTCGTGCTGTTCTGGAGAGAGAATTTAATAACCTTCTTGCTATGGGCACTGACAGAAGACTTGATGAGGTAAGTTACTCTTTTTTTTTTTTTTTTTTCATTTATAATCCTGGGAACTGCACCTACTTGCCTTCTGATTCTAAAAAGGGATAAATTTTAGGTAAAATGGCATTCAGAGGATTGAACTGTTTCTAAAGGTGAAGGTGGCAAACTGAGATGCTCAATGAAATTGCATTGATGCAATACCTGCACTGCAAAAGATGTTTTTGGAAGTGGGACTCAAATGGTTGTATTTAGTAAGTGCAATGTTATATTTCTGAAATGGAATATTAATTCAAAGATGCAGTTGTATTAATGGGGCAAAAATGCACTTGGGGTAAGTTTGCCCAAGTGCTTAAGGAAAACACTGTGCAGCAATATAGTATTTACTACACTTTTTTTGTTCCTTCCCTTGCTCCAGATTTGAAGCATGAGAAATCACAATAGCTGTATCATCACTCCCATGAGACAGAATTGAAGGTTAAAAGTAATTGCTCAAATTAAGCCTATGGCAGTGTTCCCAAAGCAGTTTTTATGATCTACTCCACTCCATATATCCCCTGCAAATGAGTGCTGTGACACTTAGGAGTCGTTGTAAATCTTGAAGTATGAACATGGAGAGTATAAAACATTTTCAGAAGTGTGTACGTTTCTATAGTTAGTGAGCTGAAGAGCCTGTGCTCTAGGAGATGAACCCAGATGTGGCAAACAAAGACCTCTGCTGCTGTTGCACCTGAACCATTCTAAAATAGAACTCATTCGGTGGTGATATGTTTACTTCAGATGGCCAGTAATCCTTTTAATGTCAGTAACAATTCTACATTTTTTGAATCACTAATGATGCTTATCGACATAACAGGATGATGATAAGAGCTTTAGGAGAGCACCTTCATGGAGAAAGAAGTTTAGACCAAAGGACATAAGAGGTTTAGCTGCTGGATCAGCAGAGACTCTTCCTGCAAATTTCCGAGTTACAGCCTCTATGTCTTCACCCTCTATGCAGCCAAAGAAGATGCAGATTGATGGTAATGATTTGTATTATTTTAAGCATGATGTGCTTTTTTTTTTTTTTGCTTGAGATTACAGTGGAATTAAGCTTAGATTACCGTTTTGCTGCATAAAAGCATCTACCTTGTGCATGGTTTTATATATAACACTGTGTTTAACCATAGAGTGCTTTATAATTTCAGGAAGCTGTGCTAGATGTGGAGTTCCTTCATTGGAATAACAAAATGAGAATTACAGTCCAATATAAATTTATGTTAAGCTAGGAAAATAAAATTGCATTTTAGTAGAAGTCTTAATCACATGATGTGTAATTTCTATTTATCAGCAGTTAGACCAATGTAAAGCCCGCTTCTCAGATGCAGTAAAATGCATTCAAAACGACATCAATAAACATCCTTGGATAATTCTGAGATTATTAAAACTTGAGTTAAAAGGTGCATTACCCCCAACCCCCGCAGCACCCTGCAGGGGTCACTTAAGTATTGTTCATACCTGACATCACTCCTTCAGTCATTGCCATGTAGGTCACGGACTAGGTGTGTATACATGTGCATGTGCATACACAGACAGATATAGTAAAAAAAAAAACAACAAACAAATAAAAAACAAAACAAAAAACCAAACCAAACAAAAACCAAAAACAACCCCAAAACCCCCTCCTGGAACTGGAAGTTGATCCTGTCGTGAGGCTTCTTGTCTGTTTCAAAACAGTTTCTTTTAGTACCATAAGAATAAAGTTTTACTTGGATTTGTTTTACAAAACACAAGTTAAAAATACATGGAAAATGAGTTTGATTGCATTTATGAGTAAAGCTCAAAGCAGATACCTTTGCAACTGATGTTACTCTAAAATGTGAGCTGACTGCAATTTTAAGTACTATCAGTGGCACAAAATATTTTCCAGAGTTCATCTGGAAAAGCTTTGTAAATTAAAATAAACAAAGTCTTTACCATGTAACCCCTTTTTTTCACAATGCAAAACCCCAGAAAGGAATATCAACTATATAAAATAGCAAATAACTTACTTATCAGATTATCTGTGCCAGTTTCTGTGTACTGATTGGCTAGCAGATGTTTCTAGGGTGATTTTTGTTAGCCACTGAAACTAGAAGTGGTTAATATATAAACCATACAACAAATTCTGCTTTTTCTAACTTGTAACTTTGGAGTTGGGTGAATACCCATAGCTGTAATCACATTGCTGTGATGTTTTTTTTGGAAAACTAACATGCATGCTGTGTTCTGCATGTCTTCCCATGCTTCTTGAAATAGGCAGTGTATCAGGAACACAAAGATTGGATTCTGCTACAGTAAGGACCTACTCCTGTTAAAGCCTTCTCCTGGTGAGTAAAGTTGATAGGTGTGATAGTAAAGCAGCTATTTAAGAAATAAAACATGGAGGTATTTTAATGCAATAATTTTTATACACTTACAAAACTGTTTCAAGATTTCAGGGTTGATTGTTATATTGAAAATCCAGAGACTATTTTCTCCAATGATGGCTGAGTATTTAAATATTCATTTTTGTAAAGATTGTATTTTTTTAAGGTGGTTGGTTGTTGGTTTTTGTTTGTTTTTTTTTTACCAGCCTCAAAAAAGATCTGTGCAGAATAGCTAGGTAGAAAGTGTTGAAATCAAAGGTTGGGTGAAACAGCCAGTGAAAGTGGGGAGGAGGGAAGGGAGCTAAGTTAGGCATTTAAAGGAAAGAAGGTAAGTTAGTTTGTGATGCTGTAATTCAGACTATTGATCTTTCAGAGTCTTTGCTTGGTCGAAGTTATCCCAATACTTCCATACTGACTTGCTGTAGGGGTGATTGCACAGTTTTCCAGTTCTTGGATACTTCATGCCACTGTGTTTGCTTAGGTTGTTTGGTTGGATTTGGCTACTTGCAGCCTCAATTTGGGTAGCTCTGAGCAGAGTTGACAATAAGAGGCAGCTTGGTATTAAACACAAAGGTGTTTAACACAAAATATGTGTTTTCTGGCCTACCAAAGATTTGTGGTCCTGTCTTACTCTAGTATTTGAAATAATTTTTCTTCAGCAGCCCCTACTCTTTTCTCATGGACCAGTATTTCTCTTGTTTTGCAAACAAGTCTGGAAACTAAACTTTTTGACTGTATTGGATTTTGAAAAAATAAATAAACCAGTGAATCTTTTCCTTCCTACCTGGTGCCTTCTGTGGGCTATTAGCTGCTCATATTTTCTGCTTACAGCTTCCTTTTTCTTCTCACCAGTAACATTCCTACCAGCGTGTGTACTGGCTGCCTCTTCTTCACATTCTGAATCTTTTTGCATGTGCAAGTTTAGTTCCGTAGAGTTCTTGGGTACAAAGGTGGAGAAGGGAAACTCATAGCAACTCAGATTATGTGGATCTGTCAGGTTATAATCTCAGGGGCTATCGCAGAAACTTTTTAGTTCCAAGCAGTTGTAAATCTTCCCCTCCCCTAATTTCTCCCTTGCTGTTTCACGATTTTTCTGTAGTCAGATGACATAGGGATAAAAACCTAGGAAGGAAAAATATTTGACCTCAAGTGCTTTACTTTGCATTGCAACTGAAGATTACAGAAGGCAGTGAAATTGTGTATGTCACAGCATGGCAATAATGCAATGCATGACTGCTACATGGCTGAGCTGTCTCTGAGAAACTGGGAATGAAATGGTTTTTAAAAAGCTACTAATGGATTTGTTTCTTTTTGTGTGTTTTGTTCTTGTTTTTACAGTTTACCCACACTATTTCTACCGGTGATATGCAGCATTTTGAACATTTGGAACCCTTAACCTGTTAATACTTGTTAAATGGACACTTTGAGATATTTTATTACAGAGTTTTTAATTAGCAAATAAATTCATGAGTACTATAGAGAGAATATTTTAGAATCTAAATGTTTCTTATATTTATGTGACTTCTCATTTATATAGTTACTTTCTCTGTTTCTATTCAGTCTACAAATCAAATCATTGCTGATTTTTTTTATTCTAATTTTAGTCTTTCCAACTGAATGTACTGTAATGCTTGTATGTATATGTCCCTATAAGTAATATAGGGGTTTTGTAAATTATGCAGTTACTGTAATTATCATTGGGGTTTTTTTTAATAATGAACCTGAAGGTGAAAAGGATTTTAATACCTTTGTAAAAGTATCACAACACCAAGCAGTATATATTTTGTCTTTTGCAAATGGTAGCTTGGCCCTGAAAACAAGCCCAGCTCTTTTCAGGTAAGCATATGTTGTTGTGGAAGGTATGGTCCACGATTGTTCTTCTTTCCAGAACTGCACCTTTCCACAGAGAGGATTTGTCCAGTAGCGGGAACTTGTCCTTATTTAAAATACAACTTGTTTGAAAAGCTGGGAGGAGCTATAACGCTACGGAGCGCGTTGTAGGAGTGGTTGATTCGGTCAGAACACTCTTGACAGTGACTGAAAACAAGCCATAAACCAAGAACTGTTTGGTGGTTTTGTGTTTGGGTTTATTTTTTTATTTTTGTTGTCCTTAACTGAGGAAAGCAAGACTTCGTAATAATTCCTGGTCACGATCCACAGGCCACAGAGGTTTTTGTCCTAGAACTTTTTGACTGATGAAAGATGTGGTGAAATGAGTTTTAATGGACCAATCGTGAAGCACTGCAGTTTCATGTCAAATGAGTGGTGAAAGATGAAGGTACAATGGGCTGAAAACTAAAGCAGTGCAACTTCTCATAAAGGCCTTACTTTTTTTTCTTATGTAAGTCATCTTTTGTGTTTTGTAAACTTGTTCTCAAGAGTTGTCTGGACTCTTAATTTTGATGGTTGTAGCCATTTTGGACCGTATGAGTAGCAAATGTATCCAACACTTGCAAATGGCACGTTAAAAAGCCAGCAAGAATCTGTTCAGATGGTGCATTATTTATTATGCAACAATTATATATAGCATGTCTTTTTTTCTTTTGTTTTCCACTTAAAACTCTCTCGTAAAACTGAGGTTCATTGTTACTGTTCTGTTTTTCTATTAATCTTTTGTGTATTTTCAGATTCTGTAACAATATGTACAGTCTACTTTTGAACTATTTTTATCACAGTATTATTTATTGCTTTCTTTCAATAAAGTACTGATGCATTTTCCACTGCCAATAAAACACTATTGAGAAGCTAAGATCTAATTGTACGCAGGCAGATACTTCTGTGGTGAGTGGATATTGTCAATAAAGCATCTTGATGGTTATTTGCTGCCCTGTAGATCTTGTTTCAAAGAATGACTTTTCTCCAGTAGAAAAGTGTTCTGTTAGATGTGACATTTTCTTTGCAACTGTTCAAGTTCACATGCATTAATCACTTTTTGAAAACCAGCTTTCCAAAGGAAACTGCTTGGTTGCCTAATTCTACTCTTAGTTAGAGCTGTGACTTGCTTTTAAAAATGGAAACGATAACTATCACACAACTTCAGTGTATTCTGGACCACGAGATGAAGATTGAAGTGCTGTTCTATATAGCAGAAGCAGTTTCTTTGTTAATAAAATGAGATTATGACTATAGTGATACTTGGGAAGTTGAGGGAACCAGTAAAAAATGGGATCACAGTAGGGCTCTTTATGTCAATTTTAATATATCTGTAAACCATTTCTTGTGTAGAAGAGAAAGACAGAAGGATAAAGTTACAGAGTAATCAAAGCAGTAAGGAAGCATATTTCATCACATCTTCTAGACCAGCAGCAGGATGTGGAATGCATGGAATGGAGAAATACTGTGACTGATGCTTTAAACATTGTTCAATAACATATCTCTGTCTCTAGCTTGTCTGTATGAGTTGCTATCTGATCATTTGAAGTCTCTTCTATATTTTCAGAGAACCTTTCTAGAAGAAGCTAAAATGAAACTGCAGGAGGTGATCTTGACTCACTGTTAAGCTAAACGTAACTGTTTAAGAGAAATTGCGTAGACGTTTTTGGTCACTGATGTGATAGTTGGTCTTTAAAGTCATGTATTGTCGCTTCTCAAAAATGAAGACAACATGGAATAGACTTGTAAAATGTGAAAAGAAAATGTTTATTTTAAGGCTGTAAAACCTTAACTGTTATGGAACAATGGAATGGACATGAGAGCTAGAATAAATGAGTGAAATAGAAAAAGCTTTCACGAACTGGCAAAACTGTGTGTTGACTTCCTTCTGAAATAAACAGCAAAGCTATCTCAGAGAACCTGAGAAAACCACTTCTCTCTCCACCTTAATAAACGCTTCCTGGAAAGAAAAACATGTATGTGTCAAAAGCATATGGATATGTCATAGTAATGTTTAAATACAGCTTGGTTAAATGTATCTTTTTTTGTAATTTGGTAAGTGTCTTTAAAGACTTTAGAGCACTATAAAAATTATTCTATGAAGTGTGGGGTTTACCTGTATGAACTCTTTTTATCTGCAATAAGGAGATGGCAAAATTGAGAACTTTAAACTTCCAATTTTTGCATGTTTAGAGGGCAGGGAATTTCAAAACACGTAACTTCATCTTTCTCCTTTCAAACTGATGTAGAATTAAAAGATGAGAAGTTGCTTTTGCTTTGTCTGATGGGCAGTAGTGATTTATCACACCAAAACTCAGCAGAGAACATGTGAAGTAGTTCAAAGCAGAATTTGTCCTTAGAGCTGCGTGGACCAAAGACTTGGGAGAGAGGGGGAGCAAAATTATTTCAGGTAAAGAAATGTTGGTGTAATGTTGTGTTTGAGGGGTAGTATTTTTGCTGAAAGCAGAGTTACTTTGCCTGTGAAAGTTCAGTGTTTCTTCACAGCTTGTAATTCTAGGGTCATAGTTTTGGTGCATTGCTTAAGCTCAAGTTATTGAAATGTTTATATATTATGGTTTATGTTTTATTGTTAATTTGACTTTTTATTAATAGCAATTTTTTGGAGAAAAAGATGATTGTAGTCTAATTTAGGTAGCAGCACCTTGTGGTTTTATATGGCATGTAAGAATGGACTGGATGAAAAGTGATCTATAAATGGGATTGGTAAATGGAGGGCCTAGTCCTGACTGTCCAAAAGAGCACAAAATCAGAGCCAGAATTAATGCCAAGACGATCATGGTTCTCGGAGCCTGCCTTCACCTCTAGCAGATGTCTTTTGTAAGAGAAAGTTTAGCCCAGATTTTAAAATATGCTGTATCCAGTTTATTGGGTAAATTACCCAATGTTTGATACAGGAAAATAAGTAATTGCCCAGTTTATATTGTAAGCTGACACCATTTGGCTTTAGGTGGCTGGAGGTAGATGTCCCACTAAAACTAGGTCATGTTCCTCCCTCCGAAGCTTGCCAAACTTCTTTTTTTTTTTTTTTTTCTTACCCTTTATTACAGTTTGAATTTGTGTATTTATTTGTGACTTTTTTTGCCAGAGATGTTGTTCCTTAGAGTCTTTCTCCTCCTCTGAAAGATATAAACAAATAGTGGGCAACGAAATAAGGCTGTTTTGAAACTCGGTTGTTTTCCTTTTGGCATGTCTTTGACTGTGCACAGAGTCTCTAAATTTTGCCCACTGATAAAGAGATGGATACACCTCAAAATCGTGTGATTGCAATTCTCAAAACATGATGCAAAAGTGAGTATTAAGAATAAAGGGGAGGGGGGAAGCATGTTCCAAACTGCACTAAATCTGCTGTAGCCTAGCCGTTTGTGTCTCTTTGAAGTAGAAGCATAGAATCACTTAGGTTAGGAAAGACCTCTAGGATGACCAAGTCCAACTGCTGACCCAGTTGACCTAACACCACCCCCATGCCACTAAACAATGTCATGAAGTACCATGTCCATTTCTTCCTGTCCTGTCACTTGATCATCTAATTCTACCCAGCAATTTTAAGCAATGGGGAAAGGAGCAGATACAGTATAGGTTGGTTCATTTATCTATCTATATTCCCCCCCTTTTATATATATATATATTTTA
>VWZX01006266.1:899-256696 GCA_013399015.1 Galbula dea
GTAATCTTTTTCCTTAAATTTCCTACCTGGTTTGTTTTCATTTCCAAAGCTGTAGCTGAGTTTCAAGTTACTTGTCTCACTACTTATTCCCTAGTAGCTTGGTCACAATCCCCCAGCTGAGTTGATTACACTTTGTACTTGCATACTTACCCACACACCTAAGTTCTTCTTTGGAAATCTTGCCTAGTTGCTGCATTCCTCAACTTGTTCATCTGTTGGGTTTGTTGCTGTTTTTTTCTTACCCTTCCTCTCTCTTCCCAAAGAAAGCAGCAGTAATTTTTTGGCTGTCTGACAGTTTCTGGTCAGGCTGAGAAGGAATCTGAGGTAGTTTGTGTTTTTACCTAATAACAAGCACCTGTATTAACAAGCAGCAAGTACCACCAGTGGAACACTGTTTGTGTTTGTCCTTTGCTCTTAAGACTTGTGTTTCTCTTGTCAGTTGGAGTTGGGTGCCAGGGTAGTACTTCACAGGGGTTGCAAAGGAACTGTTGGTGGCAGTTAGAGCAAGGGTGGTGCCTGGCTGCGACCTAAGAGTAGTTACAATGGTGTTGATGTTGCTAAGGATCTTCTGTGCTGGGTAGAGGCCTCCAGAGTACTCATGTGTCAGCTTTTGATAGTGAGCTGTAAGGACTTAAAGCTTGATTAGAGGTCTTTTAAAGTATAAACCTGAACACCAGGTAAGTACAGCAGAGGAGTCCTAGTTCTTGAGCCACAGAACTGCAGGACACTTTTGAACCATACTGTTGTGATAATAATAACATTTAACAGGTTCTAGGTTGGCTGCTGTATACCTAGAGGCTTAGGGAAGTAAAATCCCTCACCTCAAACAAAACAAACAACCAAACCAAAACACCCTACACCAAAAGTAATCAACCAAAACCCAACCCCCCAAAAAAAAAGCCAAACTATGAAGGTTTATGGTCTGTAAAGGGTAGAGATTCCATTTGGGGATTTGAGAGAGGCAAGCAAATGGTTGATCCAATTTCAGCAGTTCAACATTAAATTGAAATAACTCTTCATGTGGTGATTTTTAAAGAACTGCTGCTTGCTCTGTGTGTAAATGTGGTGAAGCAGGAGTGGACAAGGCTGTGTTGAACTGTGTGCACAGTTACAGTCTCCTTAGGCAGGCTCGAATTACAGAATGAAATGGCCTTTTGATTATGTGGAAGGCAATAATAACCTTGCACTGAATTTCCTCCTAGAGATTGTTTTAATAGTGTGGAAGAGCACCATCATATAATTGTGGAGCAAGCTGTAGCTGAATCAGTGCTATGGCAAGAAGCTGCTTAGAAGTCGGTGTGTGTTTCCTGTTGGGTCTTCATTCACATGTGCTCACCAATCTACAAGTGTAGGTAAGACTTTTCCTGCTTCAGGCAGGTCTGAAGGAATTTGTGTGCTGACAGTAGTAACTGCCTTGTCAAGGAGCTGAGCATCAGTTAGTCTCAGCTGTGTTTGTAGTAATAAACCAGTGCATTATTTGCAAAGGAAGAAAACGTCACCTCTCACCCGACCAAAGGTTTTATGTTTAGCATAGGTAGAGCCTAGTTGCTTTGATGTTGAATTGAAAACAAACAGAAACTGGTAACAAATACTCAGTGTTCCTGTTTGGAGCCGTTAAGAGGTGACCTTTCATGCTAGTAGCCCAGCCTTTGTTTCCTCTCCTCTCCTGAGGAATCTTCAGTTGACTGTTGGCCTCAGGAATTCTCCAGCTAGTTTTCAGCTTAAACTGCCTCTTTCAGGCTTTCTGTTTTTCCAGAGGTCTCACTGTTGTTTTGGCTGCGACCACAGGCACTGACAGTGAAAGGGAAACTTTTGAGGAGGGCTGGAATTAAGTGACACAGAAGAAAAACAGTGCTGTGACAATAATATTAAGCTGTTAGCTTGTTCTCTGTGAACCTACTGCCATCCTCTTCCCTCCCACCCGCTGTCAAATCCACAGGGAGAGCTTGAGTTATGTGGAGCTCTGAAGACAGTGTTAAGTCCCAAATTAAAAATAGGTTCAGCTTAGCAGGGGTTTAAAGTGTGACACTTGCTGCTTGCTTAAGCTGGGAAGCAGGGTTTCATTAGCTTTGAGAAAACACATGGAGATGTGGTTGGCCATGACAAGTGTTCTTAAAAGGCAGATTGAAAGCTTCTTTCTGTACAACTTGTGCAAGCCAATGTGTGTGAACCTGCTTTTAAGAGAAGGTAACTGGATGGGTAAACTGCATGACTTCAGTGAGCAGCTTTTAAGTGTTTGTGGGGCCTCTTTGTCTTGGATGTCTCTTAAAAAGTTAATTTACTCCCTTAATCTCTGGAATCTCATTAAGCCTGTTTATGGTTAGTTTGTGTTTCAAGTGTCTACATATCTGGTAGACCTGAAATTGCTCCTTTGGAGCAGTTCTGTCTAGTGGCTGCAATGTAATGGCTGGTTCTGTGGGAAGAAGTGGAGAATGCTGCTGATCAATAGATCTTGTGGCTTGGAGGGAGTAGATCTGTATTTAATATTCTTCAAATTTGTATGTCTGTGTTTAATATTCGTCAGATAGGGTAGGGCTCTTGTGCAAAGTGATGAATTATTCCTGCTTGTTATGAGTAGTATGTCTAGAAAGCAGCACATTTTACAGCCCTTTGAAGATACACTGTCTGTCACTTCTCAGTGCTCAATCTTTCATGAGCTGAAGTGCGTGGGTACAGTATACAAAGTGTTACAGTATTCACAGAAAGCCAAAACCTGCGAGTTTAATGAGTGCTTCCCAGTTCCTGGCTGGAAGGAGAGAAAGGGGTACCTGGATATGTGTCCATGCCTTTAAGCAGTGTCAGGAATTTGCTGACAGCAAGTCAAAGCCATAGATTTTTTTCTTTATTCCCCCCAGATTTCCAGCTTCTGGTGTGTGTTGTCACAACCTTAACATTTCTTCAACTAGGTGTTCTATTTAATTATAATGTTTATAATAAATATCAGCTCCCTTGGCTGCGTGCTTAGGCCTGTAACATGCAGAGTGCTTTGCTTGTAACTGCATCCCTTGTCTCAGTTCATTATCTGTTAATGGCACTCAACATGACAGGGTTGTTTTGATAAATAGAGCCTGCCAGGAAAACTGGGCTGGATTTTGCATGCAGTGGAATGAGCTTTATTTCATTGTGTATCACTAGATAACTAACACAGGCTGGACCAAACACAGCAACATTTTGTGCGAGGTCTGTTAGCAGTTGTTCCAAAGCCATCATCCAGTAAATCTCTGCTCAGACCTGCTCTAGGTCTCCTTCTCTACAGTGTATTTGCCTCACCCTTGTGGAGGTGGTTGTTGCTTGAGTTCTCTTGATGGGTTTTGTGTATGTAATAACTCACTTCTCCCCCCCCCCNTTTGGCCTTGAAATGAAAGGAAATGCTGGTGTAAGGGTATAATGCTGTGACTAGCAAAGGTGTATTTCATGACCAAGAAAGAGATTTTCATCTTTTCTAATCCATTTCCAAAAGGCAAGATAAAAAGTCCCTATGGTGAAACAGAGCTTGAGGCTGTACTCAGTGCATGGGTTTTTTTATTTTAGTCTGTGAAATGGGGGCAGATCTCCATCTCTCATAGGAAAGCCAATTAGTGAAAGTTCAGTTGTTTCTGATGCCAGTGTGATGGAGTGCTGTGGCTGTTCTGTTCATTCAGGATCTCCAATATGCTGTATAAAAACAGATGGGACTTCAGATGATTTCAGTGCCATCTACCACACTGCTGCATTCTGAAGCTAGTTTGCCTTGGATTTGCAAGGCAGTGTCTGAGATTCAAGAACAGCCTCCAGTTCTGTAGTGTTCAAAGTGTGGATGCTGTACTCAGCACTGCTCGAACAACTTTCATCCTGATGGGATGCAGAAGCTCTACAGATCTAACATGTGTGGTGTTCTTGTGTTTTTAATTGTTATTTCTGAGTGCATTTTTTCCAATAACTACTGACTTAGGATTTGTAACCCAGCCTGGCTGGCTCATCTCTCCTGAAGGGATAAGGTGTTTTTGAACAAATACTGTCAAGCAGGATCTTTTTCAAAGACATGGAACTTGGCCTGACTTAACT
Organism: Galbula dea; assembly: GCA_013399015.1. Lineage (NCBI taxonomy): Eukaryota > Metazoa > Chordata > Aves > Piciformes > Galbulidae > Galbula > Galbula dea. Next base: position 4,944 of record VWZX01006266.1, read on the forward strand.
GGCTGCTGGAAAGCTCCTTTGGAAGTCATTAGAAGCAAACACTGATTTAAATACACACTGGAGCAGTAAGTTCCTTTTTGTGATTCGCTAGGTGTGGGGCCACATTTGATTAGAAAATTGAAGTGAGGATAAATGCAATGTGGTTGCTTTGTACTGACTTGAGGATTGAATTTCAGCTCGGGCAGGTTTGGAGCTATCACACGGCTACTTGGTTACAGAGCTTTATTTTGAACCAGTTCTTCTGCAGATGGGCTCCAGTTCAGAAGCTGTTGTACACTGAATACTGCAGGAGCGAAGTGATCTACGGCACGTTCAATTTGTATTGATCATAGCAGTCTCAACTGTGGCAAGGGCATTAGAATTAATCAGCTGCTTCAGCTGGGTTAGTGGTTTTCCAGTTATTTCTAGGAAGTACAGATTAAATTTTGTAGTTGGATTTTTGTCTCCTGAAGGACTCCTGTGCTACAACACAGAATAGCTGTGGATAAATAGAGGGAAAACGCACAACTCCAAATAATGAACAGCATGTGGAAGGAGGAAGTTGGCAAGACAGTACTTGAGGGTGTTGCTCTAATTAATTGGGTCTGTGAACCTTGATGATGATTATTTCTTTCATTATTTTTTAACTTGGTTTTGTAAAACCAACTCAGAGGATGCACTCACCTATTTAATTTATAAGCAAAATACTACAGCGTGACTAAGAGCTGGATTTGCTTGGCGAGGGAGGAAGTGTCCATTGCCCTCGGGTGATGGATCACATAGATGGCTTGGTTTGCATGTTATTCTGCAAGGGAAATAGCAAAGCTCTGCTCTAAAATTAAGTCGATAGCAGTAGCTGAAAGGTCATGGTTGTGGTGTTAGAGGACTGTGCAAGGCATTGAGATTCAGACTAGTTACAGGTTTGCATGGAGACACGTAGTAAGAGGCAAGTATTAATTATTTTTTTAAATTGCCAATGAAATGCAATTAGAAGGAACATGTTTTGCTGAGCAGATGAATTTCAGTCTCCGATGGGGGAAGGGAAGACGTCGTAGAAAGGATTTTTTTTTTTTTTTAAACAAAATGGCTTACTAATTGAACACACTGCAACAACATCCTGGTGGGTAAGAAGGCGTCTTTTAATGTGACACTGGACAGACGTCTCTTTCTCGGCCATCTCCGGCGTGGCTGCCGTGTGGCTGTGTTCCCTCCACCCTCTGCTTTATCTGCATTTTCCCCACCCCCTGTGTGTGTTTTGATCGGTGTCCGCGGAGCCGAGGCGGGCTGGCAGCGTTACCATTCCCGGCTGCAGCTCGGCGGGCGACGTGTGAGCCTCTCGGCACTCCCGGGGATGCTTGTACCTCCTTCATCTCCTGCTTGCAGATGCGTTTTCTAGCTGACCACGCTATTAAAGAGCTGCCATCAATCACGGGGCTCCCGGTTCCGGCTCGGCTCTACGGGGAGGAGGCAGAGGCGGGTCGCCGCCGGGGGAAGGAGCGTGTGGCTCGGTGTGCGCGGAACGGGGGGAGCAGAGCCGGGCCGGTGCGTGGGGACCGGGCAGCGGGAGGGGGCCGGGCCGGCTTCTCCCCGGGGACCGGTGANTGCCTTTTTCTCCTCCACACCCCCCTTCCTTCCCTTCCCTGGAAGAGCCGCGGGGCTGGCCCAGCCTCTCCCGAGTCTGCGGAGGCTGAGCCCGGGGCCGGCGCTGCCCGGGGAGTGCTCCCCAAGGCGGCAGGAGCTTGGCCCTGGAGCGGTGGGGGACAGATGAGGGGTCGGTCCGGGGTCTGCTTCTAACAGTGCAGATGGGGGTCAAGGGAGAAGGTCTCCAGACCAGACTGGTGGGTAACTTGGGTGCCTTAGGTATGTGAGTTGTGTTTCCAAGAGAAAAATTGTGAGGATTGCTCTGAAAGTTGACTGGTTGTTTCTTAGCCGGTGATAACACAGAGAGCACCTGAATGGAGAAGCAGCTTGACTCAGTTCTCTTCTCTCCTTTTGGTTGCTCCGTGTTGTGGGTTTGGGTTTTTTCCTCTCCAGGAAAAGTTGGCTCGACTGAGTGGGGGAAGCGATAGTTTCTGTTGGCCTGGGAAGTTCAGGATGCTCTGAGACTTGCAGGGTTTTTCTTTCCATAACAAGTGCTTTACCTCTGTGTCCTAAATATAAACAGCAAAGGCTAAACAGAGTGCTGTGCTTGATTCTGGGTTTTTAAAGCAAATGAGATAAGGAGATAAGGCTTGCATTTTCCTTATCCTGACTGAAAGTACTTTTTCATTGCGCTTGATCAAATGGAATGCCTTTGAAGTACTAATTGGTACGGTGTGTGGGGTAACTTTTTTTAGCGATGTTTAATGGTGTTTTAAGATAGTGACAGGAGACCTGCTTGGCTACTTTGTTTCCTGAGGAAGGTTGAAACCAGCTCTGCTTTGTTTTGCAGTTGGTTTTAAGCTCCTCTTGAGTCCATGTGGCTTTGCACTCCATGGGGCATTGTGTGCCTGGATGGCTTCCTTACAGCCATATGGGGCTGCTTTAACTGGTGCTGGATGAAAATGGCAGTTGACAAGGCAACTTAATATCTTTTTTTCAGTTTAACATTAACGTTAGGCGTGAAGTAAAGAGGAGAATTGCAATCTAGTGGAGTGTAGTTTCAGATGGCTCACTAGTATGTTTCTTCTGGGAACTCAGTTTAAAGTAAACTGGATTTAAAACCCTACAGACGAACACTATTCCAATGTAAAGCCGTTAATCTGCAGGCAATTAGTTCCAGACGTGCAACCAACTCTGCATTTTTGTCAGGTTTTGTTCCTACAGTCGCATTTCTCAGTACTTCTGCCTAGTGAGTAGCACCAGACAGAGCTTTTAGATGCTCAACAGCAAGTTTGAGAATTGTGTAGGAGCTGCATTTAAAAGCTTGTATTTGTTTTTCCAACCCTGTAATTTAGTAGTGTTTAAACTATTTTACAAAGGTCTCTGGGACCAGTGAAAGGTGGTTTTGAGTCCAGAGCACTTGAGTGCTTATTGTACTCTGGCAGGCTGGGTGCTTGGCAGGCAGTTCTCGAAATGTTATTTGATCTGGCTGCACGATAGAATTGACTAGGATTACACAATTTCTTTGCCCCCCGTGGCTGTTTGAAAGTGATGCATCAGCGAGTGTTGTTCAATAGCCTATTTGAAGACATAAACTGCATGTATTGGCTTTAAACATGCTTCCAGAGAAGGGCAGTGAAGAATTTGTCTTGTTTTGCGGTTAGGATTTATGAATTGAGGCAAGGGCTGACGTAATCTAGCCTACCACTTCCTTTGTGTGTGTGTTTTATAGTTGATAGTGCTTTGCTTGACTTAAAATAGCCAGCAGCCTTTCTGAAATCCTTTTTCCCCTCTCCTTTTGTGCTCTGGCCTTCAGTATAAGCAGACAACTTTAACAAGTTGTGTCTGATGATGCCTCTTCGAGGAAAACGGTTCCTTCCTTTTGTCGCTAAGGTTCAGTGAATTGCTTGTATGCTAAGGAGATGAGACTTTCATTTTAATTAACATAATGATGTGTACAGCTGTTCTGTCAGAATGTATCGACTGCCTTTGCAATTTTACTACAGGTTGTAGAGAATCTCTTGGTGTCTGTCTCACCTCCTCTTTTGTTTTTAGTTTTCTTTACCTAAAGGTGACAAGACAGGGCTTTTGTTTCTGCTGTGAGTCGTTAATAGCTCCTCTGCCAGACAGCTTTAGTTTGATTTTTGTGTGAGGGGACAAAAAGAAGCTATTTGTTGTTAAATTAATCCTAAACCTTGGGGTTTTTTTGGCTCCAGGGAGTTCTGCTACCCTTTGTTTTGCTGAAGAGTAGCCAGAAGGAATCCTTAATGTCCTGATTTTACAGGGTCAGTAGTGTTTGGAGTTCTTTTGGTGGGGGGTTTGTGTGGTGGTGTTGTTTGTTTTTAAACTGATGTACTATGACTGAGTTTCTTCTGTAGTGGTTGACCTGTGTGTAGGTAAAGCACTTAAAGGGTGTTTGTAGTTTCTATCTGAAGAAAACAAACTAAACCAACAAACCAGACCACTTTTGATGTGTAGAAAAATGCCCGATATGATCTTCATCCTGCTGAATGTGACTCTCTGATATTGATAGTCACTTGTATCAGTCTTAAAAGTTTCTCATCTCTGAGCAGAGAGCCCTGGACACAGCATTTCAGAAGGGGCATTTTAGGGACAAAGGGCTGTGTCAGGGAAAATGGAATTACGTGGTGTAGTTCAGACCGTCTTGGCAGTTGGACCTTGCTTAACCTTGCCCTTTGTTTTACTGTTTATCATGTTAGGGTATTTGTTTCTCCCAGAACAAATCCCTCTGTTGCTAAAGAAAGCAAAAGCCTTTAATGGTGTAACACTCTCAGTTAAGTGACACAGGATAGGACCCAGGAGAAACTTCCTATGAGCTAGCTTTGTGTTATGAAGGATATTGTGAAGCATCTCTAAATGCAGCAGAGGGAAATCTGGTTTCTATACTTCAACTTTCTTAACAGAAGTGAAATTCTTTCCAGAAGAGTGGACAAAAATAGTATTTATTCCAAAGTTTGCCCGGGGTAGTGGTTAGAATTCTGACCTTTGGATACAAAGTGAGAACAAATAGTGTTGAAAAATGTAAATGATTAAAACAAGCTGGCCTTCTTTAGGGAAGGGGTTTTTTTTTGTCAGGCTTTGCCAGGAAAAGGTCTTGGTGATTGAGGAAACATTTTACTACTGGAATAACTAGGACTTGGTTGTGATGTGTAGATTTTCTTAGAACCACGTGGGGTTTTCTATATAATGATGGGATTGGAATTGAGGCTTTTTCTAATGTTAGCCAAAGCACAGAAGCAAGGGTGGCTGTAAATTTAACATTAACACATAGCTGTGCACCTCTCCTGGGAAGTAATGGCCAATTTTGAAAGCAAACTTGGTTTGGTACAGCTCCTTGAAAATGGCTATTGCTTTCATTTTCAGATGAGATGACAGTACAGTGTGAAATAACAAATCTGGACTGCATTAGTATTGGTTCCTCAAAGTTAGATTCTTGCAAATTTTTCAGTCTTTTTCTAATTTGATTTTAAGTGAACTTGCCTGTAAAAAAAAAAAAGCTCTGGGAAACAGCTTTTGCTGAAACCCTTTCCTAAAGCCAGCCAGGTTTGGTACAGCTACATTGTTGCTCCTGGAACACCAGTTTTCTACATGTAATAAGTTTTCTCTTGAGTGCTAATTTGAAGTTTCTTGAAACTAGCCATTAAAAATGCTTTGGTTTTGGCAGCGTTTTGTTGTGAATTTGCTTGTTTGTAGAGCTCAGAATGCTTTTTCTTTGAAATAAAGCTGAATTTTTGTTAACAGGCAAGAAGTGTTTCAGCAGCATCTGGAGGCTGATAAGCTGTTGTTCTGTTTAGATGCTTCAAATGAAAAACATTTAGGAGTCTGAATGCTGTTGTCAGGTTTTTTTTCTTGTTGTGGAAGATCAGGGTCTCTGTTTTGATCTTTGTTAGGAAGTGGAGGAAGCAGAGTTTTACCTTTACCCTGGATATTTTAATCCATAGTTCTGTTCTTGTTCATCTGGCTAGTAAAATGATGGCAGTAAAACCTTCTAAATCTTACAAGTGACATAGCTTTAGGTTTTTGCTTTGCTGGAGAGGTTTCAGCCTGTTAATCTCATCAGTCTACAAAAGCAACATATTTACCTAAACCAGGACCAATATGTTACTTCCTCTGCCTGTGGGAAGTTCACAGCCTTTCTGTTCTTGCCAGCAGCTCCCTCACCCCCTCTATACTGCTTGCAAAAGTGTGGAGACCAAACAGAGAGCAGTAGGTATTTTTAGCCCAAGCACAGGTCAGACCTGGAAGCTTAATTATTTGGGTTTTTTTTCATTTTGTGGAGTTTCTTGGATTTAGTCAGTGACTGATGACTAAGTGGCCTCAGCAGGTAGTTAAACTTACAAGGCAATATGAAAATGCCTGAGCTGTAATGCAAGAGTCAGTGCAATTCAAGCACTTAACGTTGGAGGCTTTCTGAAGTTTGACATAGTAACAGATCCCTGTAGAATTTACTCTTCCAAGCAGTCAAACATACTGTGTTTGCTCCATTTCCTCTTGAAATGTAACAAAAGAGCCAAAAATCAGATTTCCCTTTCCTGATAATAAAGCTATTCCTTTGAGAGGAGATCTGGGAATGGATTTGTGTGTGTGTATATATATATATATATATCTCTCTCTCTCTATATCTATATCTATCTGTATCTCAGTTCCTGCCTGTTAATTGAATGCTCTTAGGTAATCTTGTATGCTGGTTTGTGTGAGACTGTGTGATAAAGAGCACATCTAACCTACATGTTTAATATTAGGCTACTGTAATTGGCTTAAAGTTGAAGCCCTAGCCTGGGCTTGTGCTTAATGCTGGTATAAAAGAGTTAAGAGCAGCCCAAGGTTGTTAGATCATTTGGAAACAGATTACCCTTTCCCAGTGCAATGAAGTAATTATGAATAGTGGATGGAAATCAGTTGCAGTCTGTTTCAACATTATGACTGCCTGTCTTTAAAAGCAATTGCATTGTCCTCTTTTGTGTCGATCTTACAATTTGCATATTCAAAGCATGCTAGATATTTGCCACTTCCAGCTGCAAATGCTAAGCAGCATTTAAAAAAACCCCCAAATGATGCCATCTGTTTGTGTAGGTTTTCTGTGGGGTTTTTCATGGCTTGGTAATATTTCACCTTGGGTCTGTTCTCTTTACAGTTGTACCTGCCACTGTTGCTAAGGGAATTGGAAGTATGCACTGGTCTGAAGTGAAAGAATTCTTTCCTGAATGGATGTGGTGGTTGCAACTCAGCAGGGTTGTTGGAACTTCATCAGTTGGTAGTTAGGCATTTCTGTGCAGCCCTGACCTAAGCAAAGGTGGTGTTGGGAAAGAAACAGTCATTGTACTCTATTTTTAACTCAAGTAGCAAATGATCAAATGCTCCAGTGCTTAGGGAATATCAGTGGGAATTTTTAAGATTTTTCTTCAAAAAGATAAAATCTGAAGTTCTAGTTAATTTTGTGCACAAATGAGAGCAGTGACTGATGCAGTTTGTGACAAAAATATTGTTAATGTGAAAAATAAGTACAGCTGTGATCCCTAAATCACACTGAGGAGCAGTTTACCTTGGGATTATTTTGCCTGTGCTTCCTGTGGAGGTTCTGTCCCTACTGGAAGGATGGTTTTTAGCTGCTTGGGAGGCAGTTGCTGATTCACTGGAATTTAGCAGAATAGAGTACTCTGATTCCAGTTACCAGTTTGGGTTTCTTCCAGCAGGGTGGTACTGAGGGTGGGCAGGTGCAAGTCTGCTGGTACTTGAGAGTCAGAGGCTGGATTTGAGGGACTAATTGTCTGAAGCTTGCCCCAAAAAGATGTGCAAACTCCATGTAGATTGTGAAAGCAGTTCCTACAGAATTTTTAAAGCATGGAGTCAGTAATATAAGTTGGAATGAGGCTCAAGATGTACATGCTGAACTTCAGAGTTTGACTTGTTTAACAAATGCTGCTGTATAAGGTTATATTTTGGCAATGTGTTGTATTGAATCTATGCTTTTGGCTGAATGCTGCCTCTTCTGAGGACATGCTGTGGTAGCTGAGTTGCCAAAGGTAAATATGACAACCTTGTTTTGTTACATCCACCTGGGAGTTCAACAGGGGTTTAGGATTTCAGGAGTATTACAAATTTCTGCCAGCAAACCCTTTTCTCAGTGCACATCTCAGCTCCTTTCAGCTGGAGAGGGTTGCTGTTGGAGATAAAGCATTGCATGTCAGCTTAGGAAAAGTTTGAGGTCGTTTTCTGCTCTGAAATCCATGCTCTGATGTGTAGTGTGAAGTTGAGGTGTGTCTCAGGAGAGAGCTCCTAGAGACTGCTGATTCTGTGGCCCTTTGATTCCCTGAGCTCCACTGGGGGTTGCTGGTTGCCAGCCCAGTGGTTCATCAGCCCACTGTGGAGTGGCATGAGTGTTTTGGCTGGGCTTTGGTGCCAAGCCCTCTGGCATGGCAGGAATGGAAGCTTAGTGTGGTGCAGCTATGACAATGTCTCTCTGCCCATGCACATCTGTGTGAGCTGTATGAAAATGCTGTGGACAGACTCTGACACTGCTCCAGTGCCATGACTTCAAGCTAAACTGGTGTGGTAGGTTTCTATTTTCATAGGTGAAAAATCAAGTCCTTAACCAGGCTGCTTCAGAAGAATACCTCAGTTAAAGTGCTGCAAGCTAAAGAGGACACCACACAAGGCTCCCTTTGCTGTGTCCCTGCCTCTCTCAAGGTTCCTAAAGGAGAGCTGCCTCAGCTGAAATACCCACTGGAAGTATTAAACTAAGCAGGAGGTTCTGCAGTGTTTTTGCATTGCTAGTCTGGATATGTTAAGAGTTCCAGTAAAACTCCAACCAAGCTGAACATGCTTCCCCTGTGTCCAAAATTTCTCCCAAACTGACTTTTTAATGCAATTTGAACATTCAGAATGCACCAAGAGCTTGTTTTTTTTGAGTTTGCTTCCATGGAAGTTCTGAAGTGTATCAACTATTCTTCTTAAGCAGGTAAACAAGTGATTTAGTCCTGTGGCTGAGCATATGGGTAGGTGATTAGTAGGAACCTCCCCCTGATTCTCTTCAGGATGTGCTTGAAAGCTTTCCTGTCTTACAGTCTAAATTGTGCATGGCACTTGTAGAGTTTATTTTTGTTTTGAAGCATCATATGTGAGGAAAACAGTGGTTGTGTGTTGGGTTGGGTTTGTTTGTTTTGCCTGGATTTAAATAGGGATGTTTTTCTTAGAACTCTGGCTGTGTGATTTACTTTGAGGAATGTGGTTGGGGTTTTTTTTGGGGTGGTTTGGTGGTGGGGGTTTTTTTCTTGTCTCCATAAATACTATTACTTTGCAGGAGTGTTTGTTTTAAACTCTGAGCAGTGTGAGTGAAGTTATATTTGTCTAGGAAGCAAGGGACAAAGAAGTAAGCAGAGCACTAGTGAGAAATCATGAGAAGGTTTGAACTTTGCTGTTGGGCTGAGAGCTTGATAAATGTTATTCTGTAGGAGTTTATCTTGTTTTTTCTTGGCCCTATCAGTGCCATTTGATACTTAAGTGCTACATATAAAGATCTATTCCATATTCTGAATAAAGAATAGTTTCATAATTGTTTTGAAATGCCATTTATAGCAAAGTTCATTCAGATTCACAGGCCAGATCATAATTCAGCATATATGTTAAGAACTAGTCAGCAAGTAATAAATCTCAGCACAGTGGTGTGTGTTATCTCATGGGAGAGGCTGCAAGAGTGTAGGAGAAAACAGGCTAATCCCTGGAGCATTGGATGGGTTTAATGAGGTCCCAGTTGCTTGGGGTAACTGGTGCTTGCTGAATTTTCCTCTGTAGTATTTTGAAAGCAGCTGTTGAGTCGGCTGCTGCTGGAGTTAGTGTCTCAGGAAGAGACCTTTTGTCATGCCATCCTTCTGAGCTGCTGCCTGTTTAGTTGTTGAATGATCAATGGCAATGAGGAGTTCTCAAAGGTGTGCTTTCCCAAGGAAAACTTGGTTGCATCATACTTCTAATGATGAGTGTCATTTGGTTTGGAGTCTTTGCTAGAGGATCACCTCAGTTCTTTTAGTTAAAAGAACAAGCAAAATACAGTAATGGTAGCTTGTTATTGTGGGACTAAAGAAGGTCTTAAAGGACATGCCTTGGTCACAGATTGATTAAACGCTGCTGTGAGCAGTGTACAGTGCTCTGCTTAGCCTAGTATCTTGTCCACTGTAGACTGCAAGTAGTTTTAGTGATCTTCAGTGTCAGTTCAGAGCTGTTTAACCTTAAAACTTTACCTTGAAAGTAGTTGGGAATTTTATGCTGGTTCATTTAAGAAAAATCCTCTGTTTTCAAGGTGTTTCCAGTATGACTTCTGGCTTGTGTGCTCTTTGCTTGCTTCTCATGGAGTACTGACATGTCCTCAGGAAAGATAAGGAGATTTTAAATCACCTTTTCATGTGTTCATTCTTCTCTTTAAAATGTTTCAGGTCTTTTATTTCTGTGAGTGTTCCATTCAGTACACAAAGGATGAGTAGGCCTGGATTTAAGGAGAGCAAAGCACAAAGCCATAAAGTCATACTTCTGCCATCTCCAAATCCCTGCTGCTGGTGGTGTACTGTCAGTGAGGCCACCAAATTTCCTGTGTGGCTTAATGATTTATAGTCTAATTTTGCAACACTTCTCACAAACTTACAAGACCAGACCTAAGTACATAAATACAACTGTGGTACAGGAGATTCCATCCCTGTAGTCACAGAATAGTTAACAGTGTCTGCTGAGGGCACTGCAAGTAGAAATTATGTGGATGTCTGAAGCGTGACCAAAGCCAGAAGTTATTTCATGCAGTGTTAAAATGCTTCCTCTTGGTTTAGATGAGAAGCAGACTAATCACTTAGAGCATTTCTTAATGCTTTCTTCTCCTTCTCATGAGAGACATGGCCAGTTAGGAAATCCCTTTCAAATGGGTTCATTAGCAGTGGCCAGCTGAGTAGTGATACAGTCATTCTGGTAGCAGAGAGAGAAGCTGGTGTTTGAAATGCAATGCATAGTTTTGAAACACCTAACCTGTGAGTGAGACCTGTCTGCTGGTCTTTTTATCCAAGCTCTAAGGAGGAGTTCAATTGGTTGCTGCCCAGGAACATGGCTAAAAGAAGGTGATTTTGTTTTCCTGTTGCCTTTGATACTGTGTGTGTTTATGATTTAGTTTTTAAGAGTTCTTTTGACTTCCAGAAAAGGGAACCAGACTTAAAGGACAAAATTCAGGGAAGCTTGTGCAGTGAGAAGTCATAGTGGTTGTCACTGAGCAAATGAGAGGTCTAGTGTTCATCTGTAGTGTGGAATCTGGCAAGAGCAGGGTGTGGGTGAGTTCCCTGGGCTGTTGAGTGTGGTCTGAACAGTCTCTGTTTGTCTACGTGACCTAGCTAAGAACTTCCCAGTTCTGCAGATGGTGGAAGCTGTTGGTAGCTGTAGCTGAGCAGGGCTGTTACTGTTTCCTTGCTGTGGTTTGCTAGGGTGAAATGAGCCCTGGGGTGGTTTTTAGCAAGCACTGTGTTCAAGTAGCTGCAGATGAGCATGGATGATGCTTCACAGCAGTAACAGGTTCTGGTGGGCAGAAAAATACAGAATAAAGATTCTGTAAGGTTTTTGGTTTTAAATTCTGAGTCATAATGAATTTGTTGAATGCAGCTGGTAGTTCCATAAGGTATATTCTTGCTAACCACTGTGTCTCTGGAGTATACTGAATATAGTGAATTAACCTGAAGGCTTTGAAACACAGGTTCAAAAGTTAGCCAACCTTTAGAATATCCTGTTTGTGTAAATTGTGATGTTCTCTGAATAGAACTAAAATAAGCTTACAGTGGTCTCTTCATTTCAAAACTCAAGGCTGATCTTGGTGCCAAGTGAATTCCACCTGCTCTCTGCCTTTTGCAGATGCAGAGTGTGTACAGAGCTTTGAGGATTGTAACTGCCTTCAGGGTATTTTTTCTTAGAGTAGTAGGGGTGGAGTTGAGGGGAGAAAGTGTGTGCTTGGTTTCATTCTGGAGACAGGTCACTGCAGGTGTCTCAGGGCCCTGGTGTGATCTTGGGCAAGTTGGATATATTCATGGATGTCAAGACACCTCTGTCTACTCCTGGGATGAACATATGTTGGAAGTCAAATGCCAATATGGACAGGTTTTGTTTTCTGTTACTTAAGGTCATACAAGAGATTGTATGATCTCTTAAAGTATAGACCTTTTGTGTTTGGAAACCTTAAGCAAGAGATGGGAGGACAATTAGCTGCTGTGTAGGTTTGCTGCAGACAACCTTACATTGAAACAGTATACTTCTGTCTCACAGCTCCATCCTTGTGCTTATTCTTTCTTGCACACACTGTTTGCCTTCTGAATGATATTTTTTCTGCCTCCTAGCAAAACCTGTACATGTAGCTGAAGAGTAAAGACCAAAGGTCACCCCTCCACTAGGAAGCTTTTATTACTTTAAATACTAAGTACTTGTTAGTGTTTTCTGTAAATGCAATAAAGGAAGTGAGGTGTAATTTAATCCATTTCAGTTGTTAAGTATTATGAAATGATGAGGAATATGCTGACTGCTGGCTGTAGACAGTCTATAACATGAGGCAGATCAAGGCTGCATTTCACAGCTGAATGAGCACACTCAATCTCCCCATTACAACACTGCTGCTGGACTGGGCAGAGAGGCTTTGTGGGAAAGCAAACTGATGCCTGCTCTGTCATTAACCAAAATAAGCTGCTCCTCAGAGAAAATGAGACCAGTGGCTGCAATTAAAGAGAGTTTCTCTAGACAGAAATATCATCTGCCTTGATGCTTATGTAAAGGGTATGTTAAAACAGTGGACAACAGCAACCAAAAAAAGGCCTTGCTAATGTCTGTTGTTGGTTGTGATCACATTGTAGCATTGGCACTCTCTCGCAGGGCTGAAAGAGAACAGAATTCCTTTGTTTCCACTGTTGCGGAATTTTATGGTGCACTTAAGTGGCATAGCTGTAGTTAGTCGTGTAGACTGTCTGCAACTCCCAGGATGCTGCTTTCTTTAGAGAGAAGTTGCTTTAATTATAGCCAGAGTGGAAATGTCTGGTCAGTCAGCTCATCGTGAGTGCCCACCCTGCAGTTACTCTTCCATTTTGAGCAGCTCAAATACACAGGCAGTTGTGTGGAGTTAAATCAGACAGTTAATGTGGCTGGAGACTGGAGGTTTTGCCTTTGCTGCTCACAGAGGTTGTCAGAAAATAACCTGATCCAGTTTTTGTTCGGATGATTTAAATGAAGATGTTTTGGGAGCTATACTAAACATTCTACAGATTCTTTTTTTGTCACAGACTTGCCTGTCAGGAAATCCATATGCATGCTTTCAGTGTTTACCCTTTTTGCTTCTGTCTTCTGAAGCCTCTGTCTGCAAGTGAATTTTTTTGGTTTACAATACTTGATGATTTATCAGGAAAAAGCATCATTCATTTGTTGAAGTATGGGTGGTTCCATGGCTAGTCTGTGGTGGTGATGGTGGAGTGGTTGCCACTGCCTTTCTTTCAGGTTCTCCATCCTAATCTCACTTTTTGTCTTTTACCTCTGCTTTGTAGGCTCAGTAGTTACCCTGCAAATCCAGTTCTGCCTTGTTGTGGTTGCTGGAAGGAAAGCCAAGTAATAGTGCCTGATGAAAGTAGAATTGGTTCAAAATCATCTGCTGTGTATCAGAACAAGTTCTTGTTGAACTTTTTCTCTTGTTTTAGGTGGTGTTAAGCAACTTTATAATGCAGATGTTTTCTGGACTCCAAATGACGTGAAATTACCTAGATAATATTTCTTGTTACAATAGCAGCTCTTTACAGGTCCCTTGGGCCCTTTCTCCCCTAACAGCTCCCCTCCCTTTAAAAGGCTATGTTGTGTTATGGACATGTTTAAAAGTCTTGTTTTTAATGGTGTTATGGGACAGCTACTTTCCATTACTCAGCCCTATAGTGTAGTAATCATTTACATTAGCCTGAATGACTTCAGAGAAAAAAAAAGTTAAGTACATGGCTTCATATTTACTGTCTGGGGATCATTGTTTGTTCCCATATATTATGGCCTACAGAGGCCATTAAAGCACCTTTTAAAATGACCTGAGGAGTTGTAAATGTCCTGGTTTAATAGAGTGGATCAATACAGTGGGCTGGGAGCTGAATGTCTCTGCTGCAGTCATAGGTGTGTATTTCTCTTGCCTCCTCTCTGGTTTTGAGGTGGCCACCTGGCCACTCGGCCCTGAAGCTTCTTGGTTATGTGTATGAGGTGAAAAGGGGGTAGGATTTGGGAGAGGCTCCAATGTTTTATGGACACTGCTTTCCTTTGGGGATGATGGAGCACTGGAACAAGCTGCCCAGGGAGGCTGAGTCCCTCCCACCCCCATCGTGTGATTCTGTGATGTATTGCAGTGTGGTAAAAGGGCTGACACTAACCTAACAGCCTCCTACCAAGAGGTGTGTGCAGGCAGCTCCAGGATCCTGCTGCTTTTCAGATTCCTCACCAAACATAACAGGAAGACTAGGAAGTCCAGCTAATTTAACTGTTAAAAATGGGGAGCTGTATTGGGAGTGCAGGAACTTTCTGAGACTGTATTGATTTTATGTTGCAGCTCTTCAGTTATTGTGGGGAAAGTTGTGACTTATCTGGAATGACATTACTTTTATGGATGCCTGTGTGTAAAACTGCCTTAAAAGGAGGTGTTCTCAGAAAGATTCTCTCAGATAACTCTTGTGAGTCTGGTATATAAATGACCTGACCATTTTTGGAGGATGTAGGAGCTGATGTACTCACCCTGAGTCTTATCCCTGGGCTTTTGGTATGCAGTGTGGTCTAAGCTGTCTTGTAAGATTTTGTTCTTAGTCTCTATGGAATTTATGAACTCTCTCAGTTAGATGTCCTAGCTGTCCTACAGACAGGTAGAATACCTCACAGTGAAATGTCCCTTTCCTCTCACAGATTCTTACTCCTCCAGTCTCTAAAAATCCTCACAATTGCCAGGTAAACCTAGCTCCTTTCTGAGGAAGGATTAAAAGGTTTTTAAAACATTCTGGAGTAAAATGAAATTAAGCATGTTCCTCCTCTGAAAATGTAACTCTGCAGACATGCAAATAGCCTGTCGTTTTCTGTTGATAGATGCTGAAGTATTTCCTTTGCCTTGTGAAACCTTGCTTTGCTGCTCTTCTCCTAGTCCTCTCAGGATTTTTAGCGTAACATTGTGTTGAGGAAAGGGACTTGTGATCTTATCTGAGCAGTCGTCCTGCAGAGTGCATCTGTCAAACAGACCCTCGACCTGGATTTCAGAACGATGCCATAATATCCTGAGTCAGAGAGTGTCAGTGTGAAGGTGCAACGTGCAGTGGGAGGCTGCTGATATGCAGCATTATACTGACTGTGATGTAAAAACTGACAGCTGTGAGCATAGCTCAGGAACAGGAGAGCTCTTCTTGTTTTTCTTTTCTCAGGTCAAGTTGGGTAAATAGCAGGAGGGAAAGAAAAGAGGTCGCTCTCTGTCCTGAGAAACACCTTGAATTGCCTGCCTTTATTGCAGGGATGATTGCTTCTCAGCTGCGAGAGGCCTGATGGAGTCAGTGCCTGCTTGTTTCTTGCTCTGCATACTACCAGCCTTGGAACCGTTTGGGGATGATTAGTGGAGAGCAGTTCAAAGTGAACAAATGTGCTTTTAATTGCATGCACTTAGAGGGCTTACAGGAGCTGTGGACTGTAAATATGTAACTCATAATGACCATTACCGGCTGAAATGTTCCAGTGCTGTATTTGTGTTATAAACTCAAGATGCCAGTGGAAGAGATAAGGCCCCTGATAAGAGGCATACAATTCGTTACAGAGACTTAGAAGAGCTCTTGAAAGACTTCCAGCAAACTTGCTTTCAGGATCTGGATTACCAAAGCTGGGGCAAGTATTTTCACTAAAAATCTGACTCCAGGCTGTGTGAAATACTGTCCAAGTGTAATGGTATAAAGCTCTTGCTGTGTCTTTCTCTCCTCTGCTGGCTTCTCGTTGAATTGGACTTCAGTTTGCAGCCTGGGGATGTGTGGTGCCATGAGGCTGGTAGCTTTGGCTCTGTGCTTTGAGTCAGAGAGTGGATCATGGGGTGGGCAATGTTCTGAGGGATGTCCTGCATGAACTCTTCAAGTACTTTGTCAGTCTGAGTATCTGCAACTTGCATTTTCAATGGCAAATGGAAGTTAGGGAAAGCATGTGGGAGAAAGTTGGTGACAGATGTTTTTAGTCTTTTTTTGAAACATAAAGGTTAAACTTGTGTGTACCTCCTCAGGGAGGCTGAGCCCATGCACTTTAGGGAGCTTTAGCATGGAAGGTGGAGTCTTTGGAAGTTTAAGCTGTGTAAAAAGAAGCCACTGTTTTGTTTGAAGCAGGCATGTGCCTGTATTTGAAGTAGTGCTTGGGTGCTGTTTGGATGCCTGCAGTTTAGCAATTCAGTTCTGTTTGCAGCTGAGATTTCCTTTTCCTGACTGCCTTACTGGGGTTCTTTTTCACAAATGATCCTCAAGGTTTTCTTAAAGCAGTTCTTCAAACCTTAGGAGTATATAGGGGAATCTTTATGGGCTGATTTGTGTGCTTGGGTCTGTGGTTTTTAAAGTTATTTAATGCCTTGCACTAAACCCAAGTTAAAATGTTTCCTTGGCATCCAAATTAGCAACATTCTGTGGAAAGAACTCTAGCAGCAGCACCACATACTTCCTTTAATCTGGCATTTGCTGGAAACAGTGCCTTTTTATCTTGCAATGTGAGACTAAAGGCTTACAGAAGAATGGTCCTGTTGTGTTTATTAAGACTGGTAACACATGACCAAACAAATCTTGTTAAAAGATTTATCTGTCTGGCTTAAATAAGAAAAAGGAGCTCTTCATATTTTTAGTCACCCTGTGTACTTAGGTGCCTTCCTGGTTCAGTCCCATAGCATTTCTGCTGGACTTGCTTTCACATTATCTTTAAAACCTAACTCTTTAATACTGCTTAAGAGGTTTAAGTACTTAATGAGTGAAGAGGTGCTATGTATGCCTTTTGCTCTGATGAAGATTTCCAGGTGTATAGATCAAATAACTGCAGAGCTGTGTGTAAGGACTAGCTACAGTGTGACCACTGTGCTCAGACCTGGCTAACTCATTTTTCATGGGAGAAGTGGTGTCTTGCTCTCCTGACTTGCATGGGAGGATGGGGAGGTTTTTGTGTCTGAAGAAATGATGAACCATTGATTTAAACTAGATTTAAAATGCTGGGGAGAAAAACAACCCTCAACCAAGTGAATGGGTCTGGTAATGATCAGTTGAAAAATGATTGTTATGACCTTCCACACTTCTTTGGCTTTTGAAATGGAGTTTAAAGGTCAGGTTTGCCTGCTTGATTTCTTGTAGGATACTTTGGGAATAACTTTTTTAGGTTGCACTTGAAAATGCATAAGCAGATCTAATCATACTCATTCTGACATCTGTTGTTCTCTCTTCTCTAGAAGACCTGGACATTTTAACAGGGATTCAGAGCATTTGAATATAATTTGAAGTTGTAGATATCTGTATCCTCTGCTAGAAAGCAGAGGACAGAAGAATTTAGCAGGTAACTCTGCAAACACGTTTTTGGCTTATGTTTGACTTTTAAACAGTTGAAGATAACAAGGACCTTTAATGGGTAGAGATAAAGCAAGCTATCCCATACTGGACATAATAAAGTTACTCAGATAACTACAGCCTCAGGATATGGCAGTTGAAAAAAATAACACAAAAAGAGACATTTTGTGTGATTGCAGTGGAGTTAACACTTTTCCTCGGGTTTTCAGCTTTCATTGAACAAATAATGGATGGGAGCTATTTTGCTGATCCTTTGTATACCAGTCTCAGCCATTGTAAAGTGAATGTTCCCCTTTGAGCTTAAATGACTTCTTTCCAAGATGAGTCTCTCAAAGATTCCTTATGGAAGAAGCAGTAAAGGAGTATCAAAGGCAGCTGATACTCTTCAGCCTGGGATGCTGTAACCTGCATTTCTTTTCTGGAGTATGATGACAGAAGCAGCTGCTTTGGTGGTGGTTTGGTATAGTGAGAATGAAGAGCTGCCAATGAGTAAAATTACTGGAAACTCAAGCTGCACAGCTTGCCAAAAGCCACTGAAGATTTTCAGTGTATTTGCTATTTGCTTCTTGTCCTAATCCAGATTTAAACATCTGTCCCATTCCTGTATTTGGCAGTGTACGTGCTAGGGTGTCCCAGCTACTGCAGCACTCTGCAAGTGCTGCTTAGATGCTGAGAAAACATTCTGGACTTCACTGAAAACAACTCCCTCATTGGCTTCCTTCCTTTGTGTTCTCCAAAGTTAACTTTTAAACAACACTGAAGCATTAATAAACAGGAAAGAGGAGTGATTTACTACAGGTAGGATGAGAAGCAGTGGAAAAAGCTCTGAAAAGATCAACTGTTTTTATGTAGGCTTCAGTTTATTGTGGTTTTATACCTGACTCAAAAATTTGAGTCTTTGAGCACTTGAGCTAGTGTCTAACTATAATCTGAAGTGGCTGAGTTTTATCCATTTACCCATCCTTGGAGGTCACTGAATAACATTTTGAGATGGGTTCTATATCCTTTAGATTCTGGTCTTTAAAGGACATGTGAAGATCCCTATTAGGTAGACTGAGATGCCACTAGTAATTTTGAGATTGCCCTGGGAAAGTAATTAGTTTTCATTCAAAATGAGCAGGTTCTTTACTTTAAGTGAATTCTGTATCAACAACAATAGAAGAAACCCTCCAGCTTGCTACAGGGGAATTTCCTAGCCTCTAGAAGTTGAAGACCTTTCTCACCGAGTCCCTGTAGACAGTTGCTATCACTATTATCTGCAAGTTCTCTGGCAATTGACAGGTTCATTGTAGTCATCTCTACAGGAGTTTTGTTGGATTCCCCTGGTGTGTTATCAGAATGATGGCAGCTGCTATAAGGAGGAAAGAAAATAGAATCATTTCCTACCTGGATGATTGGTTCATTCAGGAAATGCCTGAGAGATTCAAGCCACAGCCTGAATTGCATCAGCAAAAGCAATTTGTCTCTCTTTGGCTGTTTCCATTGCTGGAAGTAGTAGTCAACAGGGACAAGAATGTTGTAGGCTGAGATTCATGGAAGAGTGAAGAAATTTCAAACACAGAATCACTGATTTCTCAGCTGGCTTCTTAAAAATCAAAATAGTCTTTTGCCTTCTCTAATGTAGTTTCAGATGCTTAATACAGGAGCACTCAATCTTCTTACTTAGGTCCCTGATGTTCATGCTGTAATGTTCCACACAGTGGTTTGATTTCAGGTTAGCTCCCTGAAAACTTCAGAACTGGGTGTGAATAAATTCAGCTTTATCCTGAATTGGTCAACTAGGGAAAAATAATTTACTCTTGTACATTGAACATTTACAGGCAAAAGGGTATATGATTCTTGCTCAGTAGTGGCTGGGACTGTTCAGACTGCTGCTATTGAGCAGTGTTAAAAGGCACTTGCAAATGCATTAGGAATTTTTGGTACCTTCTCTGGAAAGGCTCTAATGAATTTATACCACCTGAAGTATGTGCTGCTGGCTGTCACTCAAATATGTGTCATGCATGCTGCGAGTTCAGATCCTTTGGATTTGACCAAGTAGAAAGGACATTCCAAGGAAACTAAAGAGGCTCTAACTGCATAGGGCTATTGTGCTTTGCCTTTCCTTTGACAGGGGTATGGTAAGAGGGTCTGATGGAGAATTGATCCAGACCCAGAAGGGAAGTTAGGGAGCAGCTCTGTGGTGCTCAGCTGCCCGTGGGGGGTTAGGCCATGACAGCAGGCAACTGTTCTGGGCTCTTGGTTGCGGTTTGAAGATCTCTGTCTATAGGTCCCAGCTTGTAAATACTCTTCTACCAGCAAGCCCAATTCTTTAAATCTAAACTTGCATTGGAGGGGAAAAAAAGATGCAGTTAATGTTAACAGCATTAAGTGATCAGGAAGGTAAATCCATAGGTTGATCTCCTCCTTTCCTGTTCCCCAGCAGGAAACTGAATGCGTGAAGGTGATGAGTTATAAAATCCATCTCTGTGTGTTCTGTTGCAGCTAAAGCAAGCATGAAAGGTTGCATTCTTGATACATGGCAAAGCACATTTTGTTAGAGTGCTTGTAACTACTGTGGTTTGGTTTCAATTAATTCCTTCCTGTAATCTGTGGATTACAGGTTAGCTCTATTTTTGGAAGAGCAGAGTTAGGGGGAAGACTTCTGAACAGCTTGGCCCGGAGGTGGCAGATGGCATTCTTTACTCTGCACCAGCTTTGTAGGGCATCCATTGCTAGTGGTGTTCAGAAGTAAAACAACATTTGCTAAACTTTTTCATTTGCTTTGGGGGAGAAAATTGGTAGACTCCTCTTTCCTTGCACTTGTCCCTTCCTAAATGTTGTTTTCCACTTGCATGTTTCCTCTTCAGCCTCAGGTAGCTTCTCTGTGAGCACTTCCCATCCAAGAGGCTGTTCTAGTTCTCTAGTGAACAAACCAATTTTCTGAAGGAGTTGAGATCTTTTGGAGGAGGGGGAGATAGCTTCAAACCTTTTACAGATGCTTCATCAGTTAGCACTCCTGTGAATGCTTCAGCAGATCCCCGTGTGTTTTCCTGTCTTGTTTTCCATACTGAGTTGCTGTAGAGTATGGGGGTTTTTTGGTTTTAATCTTTATTCTCAGAAATTGAAAGAATTTTGAATATTAACATGGGCTTTTCCCCTCTTTCTCCCCCCTCACCTCCTCCACCTCTTCAAGAACCTTTTTAAAACGCTGGGGTTGTTGGAGTGGTTGAATTTTTCCTGGATTTGAGTGAGAAATTCAGAAGACTGAAGCCCAGGCTCACTGTCTACCTTTCACGGAGGCCCAGCCGTGAGAGGACAGAAGAAGGCACGTGGCGAATCATGACAGCAGACAAAGAGAAAGAGAAAGACAAAGAGAAGGACAGGGATAGAGACCGGGATAAGGAGCGAGACAAGAGAGACAAGGCCAGGGAGAGCGAGAACTCGCGGCCGCGCCGGAGCTGCACGTTGGAAGGAGGAGCCAAGAACTATGCGGAGAGCGATCACAGTGAGGATGAGGACAATGACAACAACAGTGCCACCACGGAGGAGTCCACGAAGAAGAGCAAAAAGAAACCCCCCAAGAAGAAGTCCCGGTACGAGAGAACAGACAACGGTGAAATAACCTCCTTCATCACGGAGGATGATGTGGTGTACAGGCCTGGAGGTAAGAAACTCTCCTGTTTCCTTTGGAAGTAGTTGTGCACCAGAGCTACTGCTTGCAGCAGCAGACAGCACCATGTGCTCTGTTAATTTAAATGACTTCTGTCCTAGGGGCAGGTTGCCATGTTTCCACTGGAGACACACGTGGCTATGTGTGCAGCAGCTTTGGGCTGTGTTTTGTGATACCTGATTTGCTGGAATGAACTTGGCTCCTCTCTGAAAGAGCCATGCTTTTTTCTTCCTACTGTATGGATTATCTGTGCATTGTATGGAAGCTGTCCTGGGAATTTTGGAACTGAATTGGATAAAGCACTGAGCACTTTGTTCTAGCTTTGAAATGAGAGCTGATCTGAGCTAGAGGTTTGCTAGCTGGCAAATAGAGCTATCTTCCAAACTTTCTGACCAGTGTTTCTGTAAATCTGTGATTTCTTTGTAGAGCTCCCCTCCTGTCTCCTGCTTGTGAAGTAAAAATCAGGTGACTTCAGTTCTCATACCTACTAAGCCATTGATTTCCCCTCCCTTCCTAACTGCTAGCTAAGGCCTATGGGTGGCAGCTTAGCTGCTGGTCAAAACAGTGTCAGTGTCAGCAAGTACCTGGCATGTTTTGGGAACAGAAGCAGAAGCCTATGGTGTGCTCTTGGATCTGCCTCTTAATTCCTGCCAAGTTCACCTAAGGCTTTCAGGGTCTCCTGTAAGGTCACATGTTCTGGGCTGTAGCTGCTGCCAGTTAAGTTCTTCCTCAACATCAAATTATACTTAAATGTCAGATTATTCAGTTATCTGAATTCCTCAGTTTTTGAGTAAAAACTCCTTTGTTCACCAGCAGAGCATTTTACAAGTGTTGATTGCTGTTGTTTGTTCCACCACAAGGAAGAGTTGTGTTTGGCTCTGCTGTTCAAAGCACTGGCTTATTGGCTCTAGTAGTTTTAGATTGCTCTTCTTTGAAATGATCAAATGCTGTAGTTACTCTGCTGGAGCAAAACAGAGATGGATTCAAACTGAAAACCATGGAAACTACTGAGATAAAAATCTTGCCTGATTTTTCCACGAGGTGCTGTGTATCTCAACTGCTAAAAATCTCATTGTATGAGTACAGAGGTAAATGTTTTAAAAGCTCTATCCAGTTGTAGTTGCTGTCAGTGCTCTCCAATGCTGTGGGGTGTGTGGGTACTACCAGCTGCAGATGCAGATGGGCTGAAATTCTGCTGGGTTTGGAGGTGATGTTCTTGTTCCTCCATGCGGAAGTTGCAGAGTCTGCTTTGACTTTGATCTGCCAGTGTTTGTCAGAATAACTTATCTATTGAAATGCTTCAAGTATCAGTTTAAACCATTCAAAAAGAGAGATGTTTTTCTCCTGGTTAGGGCTTGTGGCTGAGTAATACTTGTTGCTTGAGGCAGTAGCAGTAGGGAGCCTGCAAAAGCATTGGCTTTGGCAATCGTATTTTCAGTGTTAGAGGATGAAAAATAATTGAGGATCTGTTAAGAGCAGCTGTTGTGTGGGCCCAGTAGTACAGTGTGATACACTGGCTTTGTTACAAAAAGACATGGCTTAAAATCAAGCTGGAAAATCAGTTTGTGATCTCCATTTTCTGCTGTGGAAGGATGAAGCTGTGTTAGCACTTTGTACCCAGTCGGTGCAGTACTTGGCCAGGGGATGTTTCAGGGTCATAGAACGGTTTGGGTTGGAAGGGACCTTAAAGATCATCTAGTTCCAGCCCCCTTGCTGTGGGCAGGGACACCTTTCAGTAGAGCAGCTTGTTCAAGACCCCATCCAACCTGGTTTTGAGCACTGCCAGGGATTGGGCATGCACAACTTGTCTGGGCAACTTGCTGCATGCTTGCAGAGCAGCAGGAATCAGGATTGTAGCTGTACTGAGTTTGCACCTTTGCCAGCCAATGGAGAGGAGAGAGCCTGTAGATGCTGGTGGTGTGGGGACAGCTTAGATCAATTGTTCTGCTGTTGTTTTTTATGAGTCTCCATTCAGGAAAGAAATCTCCTTTATGTGCAGACTGGCAAGGGCTTCAGTTACTGTGACTTGTACCTTCTCACTTGCCAGCAGTTACACACTGGGGGACATGCTATTACGGGCTGAAATGCAAGGTAGAGCCTTGGTCTCAGCACAAGCATGGAGCTGTGTCAGGGACCCTGCATGCAGCAAATGTCCTGTGAATGCTGGCCAGGTACCACACAGACCTCAGAGACTCCAGGGAGCACATGTGGCAGCTAGTGGGGGAGAACAACCTTCTCTAAGCAGCCAGGGGCTTCATCAGGTGTATTTAGGGGATGGTGGTTGCAGAGCCAGTGCTGAGGGAGCTGGCTGCTTGGGTTGCAGTGCCTCTTTGAATGGTGGTTAAGAGTTTGGAAGAAGTAAAGGATTTGAAAGCTGCTCTGCCCTTTCTCAGCTAAGACTAGTGCTGACCACAGGCAGCTTGTTTTATTTTTCTTTGTCTATCTTTCTGCCCTGTTTGAAGGAAGGGAGGTGGGAGGAAGTGGTTGCATCTGATCTGGAGAAGGTTATCTAGTGAAGGAAAAAGGCAAGCCATACAACTGGTGATAATTGAGGTATTTTTATATCTCCTGTGTAACTTTTGTCATTGCTTATTAAATTTTAATTTTATTGGTAGGAATTAGCATCAGAGATGTACCCTAGCACTGAAACTTTTCTGTTCCATTTGCTTTTTTGTGCTTTTTTTAACCTGTCATCTGTTTCTTGTCTCAAAACTGCAGAGAGTGACAAGAACACATTGGAGGGACAATGGCTGAAACCATAATTGACTCCACAATTTACTGTTTTATTTAAAACTATTTCTTAACAGGAGTGAGGTCTTGAATACACATCCCAGTGTGTTATATTCTAAGGCAATTTTAGCATCTATTGCAAAAGAGGTTCTGTCTTGTGGCTTGATGACATACAGGGAGATGTGTTTGTAGCTAAGGGTACAAATTGCAGAAAATTTAAGAGGGATTAAGAGTGTAAATTAACAAGAGTTGCACAGCAAGGATTAGATGAAAATTAAAGGTCTGTGCAGAGTGGATAGCTGAAAGGAAATCCATTCCATTTGTTTGATTCTTTCTCTTAAAGAACTCTTACCTGATATGGATAGATGTTAGAGGTCTGCATTTTCTTACCATGAAGTCCTTGGTTCAAATCCCATTCTCTTTACCCCACTGCTGTACAGTACTTCATCCAGCACTTAGCAGTACTTCTTTCTGTGCTGAGCTCAGCAGCTATGTTTGAGTAATAGCAAATAATCTGTAAATAAATAATGAATGTTTTTCAAATGAAAGGTTACACTGTACTGTTGCCATCTAAACACTGTTCCTTATTCATTTGCAAGGGCATAGTGAATGCATGCATAGTTTTGGCCCATGTATTAAAATGCATTGAGTAGATCTTAGACAACACTATGCAACTGATCTTCTCTACTTGGTTGGAAATAACACAGGCCTATTCTAAAAGCTGTTGGCCCACTTCCCCATCTGTCCTCTCCATATCCACAACCTCCTTCCTATTTCCTTCCACCTCCAATCTGTGAGTGCTTTCTTTTCCTTGCAGTTCCTGCCCTGCCTTTGTCAGGTAACAGATTCATTTTCATTGTACAGTATGGAGTCAGATTTGCTTGTAGGCTTCCTTAGCATAAGGTAATGGCAGCAGAAGATAGCTCCATGGAGTTTTTTCCATGTTTTTTTTTCCCCTCTCCTTTTACATTCAGTTAGATTAATAGTGAATTTCCTTCCATTTGTAGTGCAGATTGATTCCCTTCTCTCCTCCTGGCTTTTGCCAAGCACAGCAGGGTTTGCAAGGGTTCATTTCCCATACAGTTTGTGTGCACATGCAATATGGTGAACACATGGCTCCTAATTGGGAGTCCTCTAAAACTGGTGCTCTTGTTTTGTACTATGCTTTTTGCAGCTCCACTTCTTTGATTGTCAGACTGTAAGTGAATTGGAATACTTTGATAGTCTGCTGTGCAAACCAGGCTTTAGAGTTGCATCTGTTGTTTGGGTTAGACAATTGGTCTCTGTGTAGGATTTTCTCTCTAGAAGGTGGCACTGAAGTGCTGTCAGTCTGCTGGGCTGGGCTGGAGTGCTGAGGTGCTATCAGAAGAGCTGACCAGGCTTTTTCCAAGTGCCATGCTGCTCCAGCCACTGCTGAGGAGTATAGCAGCTTTTGTGCATGCCCTGCTTTTGATACTTGGTTGTTGTCTGGTTAGAAGAGGGAGCTCTGTGATGGCAAACAAATAACACAGTCAGTAACTTCAAATCTCTGGCCAGGCTGATGAGAAATGAAAGAGGTAGTGATGATACTAGTCCTGAGAACTCTTTTTTTTTCTCCTCCTCCCTCTTCCTGGAGGGCAACAACTCTCTTGAAAAGTCTTCCAAGGAGCTGAGCTATGCAAGTATTATTCTTGTGTATCTTCAGGTTGCCCTTGAACATGGAGATTGGGTTTTCAGTCTCCTAATAAGTTGGTCTTAGGAAGTAAATGGGTTAAGATTCCAGAAAAGGTACCTAGCAGAAATACCTGCATCAAAATAATACCTGCTTATGTGGCTACTCTTTATTGCCCTGTTCTTTTTTGTTCTTTGACTCTTGCATACTTTTCTTGCTGGAGGAAGCTGTGTGGTCCTTGTGTCCTTTCCCCCTCAGGCTGCTCAACACATGAGGAAGGGATACCACTGTATTAAAGCCACAGAACTTAATACTGAGGATGTTGCTGCTGCTGAGCAGACTGTTGTAGTGTCATCATGATGGCACCTTGACTGCAAAAACCTTTGGGAAGTGTTAACTTGATTGGGAGCCTCAGGAGAGCAGATGACTTGCTATGTCACCTGGAGTTGAGGGCAATATTGTTTGCTCTGCCTACGTAGAAACATTTAAAAGGATCTGCCAGAATTAAAAGGATTTATGAGGATCTGTTTCTAGAGTGACATCAGTAGCTATATAAACAGCAGCACATCAGCAAGAGGAATCAACAGGAGGTAACACAAGGTGAAATGCTTCTGCAGGGAGAGTAGAGCATTAGAGGACTTTATCATTTCCTAGCAAATTGCTTTGGAATAGCTTACATGAGAGCCTCTTTGTTCTAGGTGTTAAGGTCTCTGTGAAGCTAGAAGAGGAGGTGCAGAGTGTTAGATAAGGAAAGTGTGGTTTGAGAGGGTGCAGGGAAAGAGGCAGAATTAGCTTCATGTGGCTCCTGGAACATCTGGCCTAGTGTAGAAAAATAGGTGAGTCCCTGGCACTTTCAGATGTTTTAGGCAACTGCTGTTTGGAACAGCTGTTGGACTTTCTGGGTGCGTTGCCTTTTTTTGAGGTATGGGAAATCAGCTGTCACTAGGATGAAAGTGAGATGCTGCTACTGGAAAATATGAGTTGAGTTGAGTACTAACTTTTCTGGATTTATAGGTGGATCTCTCTTTCAAGTTTTGTTAGCTCTCTGTCCCTGAGTGCTGTTTAAGAGGCACCATAACCCCATAAGCTATTATCTGGACAGGCATCAGAGAAGGAAAGAGAGACTGAATTTGCAGGTGGGTTGCACTGTTGTGAAATACTGCTGCTCAGCTGTCACCACAGGTATCAAAGGGAGATCTTACACACTTTTCACTTCCCTATCTTCTGCAGTTGTAGTATATGTGGCCATTTTTCAAAGGGAGCACTTCATAAGCTATGAGAGTGCAATAACCCAACACCTGCAGGCTTCAAATCTGAGCCACTGAAGGCTGCAAACGATCAGGATGAGAAAATGACAGAAGGTAGTGGCTCATCCTTTGTGTGAATCTGCAGGCCTGACATCAGTGTCCTGGGGAGTGTGGCCAGTGGAGTTCCAGTCACAGTGGAACCAGAATTACCTTTGCCTGAGATCTGCTCAGACTGATTTCTTCCTCAGAAGCTCTCTGGTAGAAATGAGTGTGTGTTGTAACCTGGTGCACTCTGGATTTCCCTTTCCATTTGAAAGTCTGTTACCATTGTGATGCTGGATCATGAAATAATCAGATGCTCAGTGACAGACTCTCAGCTGCTGGAAGGAAGCAAAACCTCAGGACTTGTGCTGCTTCATGTGTTTCTAAGAGTCCCCTTGCTTTTCAGACTCAAGCCACTGTGTTTTCAACTCTTCTGCACATGTCAGTAGTGGTGAGGAATACTCATAACTCTTCTAAGAAAGAGATTATGCTTAGGACTTTTGTTTCAGTGGAAACAAATGCATCCTTTGCCCATTTCCCCACTTAGTAATTATAAGAAGGGAAAAAAAAAAAGAGGTCTGAATTAGCAGTTGAGTCTTCAAACATGTCAGGAGTGTTAACAAAATGCATAAAGGCCTTTAAAAAGTGCATAAAAGCATCACAGGAGGATTTCCTTTGAAGTTGATTGAAGTCTGTAGAGAACTGTTTCCACATGCAGCTGAAACTTGGGTTATTGTTCTGTACTCTTGGCTATAGCAGCCTTTGTGGTTAGTTTTTATTCTCAGCACTTGAGATTTAATGAAAAGTAGGGTTGTTTTTTTTTTTTTTTAAAGATCAGGTGAGCAGGTGAATAATGTGTGGAAAATAATTAAGGCTACAGGACAGCACACATGGACTGCTTGGCTGGGTAGAACTAATCTTCTGCTTTTGTGCTGTTAGTGGAAGCAGTAAAAATTAGCCAAACTGGGGTGGGGGGGGGAGGGAGAAGGCAATGTATTTGCTGAGCTCCTATTTACTCTTAAATGTGGCAGGCATTGCTGTGTATCTGGACAGCTGCTGGTGCCTGACAGATGGAGTCTTAAGTGCAGATCAAGGTTGATCTAGCAAATGGATTCCTCTGGCTTTGTTTGGCTTTTGTGTCTAAATCATGGAGGGCAGCAGTAAGGAGGGAAGCGTGGAGAGGGGTGGGGGCTGGGGGCCACTGCTCAGCCAGTCTTGGTTTAATGGGTGTTGTTTCATGCTCTGGGAGTACATGGAATGGGGACAGTGCTTCCATAGCAGATGAAGGCTGCAAGTGGAGAATTTGAGGGGAGCCTTTCTTGATAAGGTTATTGTTAATACTTCAGCTGTGAGCCGTCCCTCTGTGTTCCAGCATAGCAACATGGGCATGCAAGAGGTTCAAACCAAAAGGAGACACAGTGCTGGTGACTACAGCCTGCTGTGGGGATTGGAAGGCACCTCTGGGGATCAGCTAGTCCAACCCCCTGCTAAAGCAGGGTCACCCACTTCCAGCAGGTTACCCAGGGTCACCTCCAGGAAGGTTTGGAGTCTCATTTTTTTTTTTTCCTTGGCAACTCTAGTTTCTGTAAGAAAGCCTTTGCTTTGCCTCAGAATCATTAAGGAAGGACATCTGAATGGATCTGCAAGGAGAACTGGAGATGCTGTGGACATGCCTGAGAAGTGCAGAGAAATAATTGGTGTGGGAAATGATGTAGCTGGGTGCCTGAGCTGCAGAACAGTTGCTTTCATGGAAGTGGGAACTGCAGACTACAATTAGCTGTCATTAATTTTGTTGAATAGAAATATGTTCCATTTATTGTACAATCAGGAGCCAGGCTTGAATGAGTTTAAATAGATGAAATCTAAATTATACTGACAGTCCATTAAACAGCAGCAAAACCCCTTAAAGAAAATGGATTTGCTATGATACCAGTTTATAATAAAATCATTTGCCAAATAAGAACTGGAGCCTGTGCACTGGGAATACTCCTGTGAGTGGCAAATGAAGACAGTAAATTGGTTGAACCATTTATTGCAGGAGAGGGCTCTAGCCCATTGTTTTCTGACAAGGAGCCAGCAGTGTTGCTTGAAACCTGCTCAGCAGGAAGAGAGACTCAAAAGATCAGGCTGGCAATTTGATGGTTGTCAGCCATATGGGGGGAAGAGAGGCAACCCTACAGCTCCTGACCCATCCCTGGGAGTACTTCTCTACTTAAAACCATGCATTTCTTATTCCCAATGCATTCCTCTCTCTGCATTTTTTTCTTGCTGAAGCATCATGTGCTGCTGCTGTTAGGTTTGGGTTCCATTACTGACCTTTGTTTTCAAGGCTGTGGCCCTTTTCTAGTTGGGATGCAGGCAAATCAGATGTCAGCATTTAGAATCCATTTGCATGGTTGCAAGTATTTTTTCCCTGATCCTTTACCAGGTACCACTTGGTTATTAATGACCTGTAACTGCTAATATCATGCTTCTAGCAGTGTTTAACTGTTCTGAGGGGTGGTGGTGAAGGATTGTGGCATTTAACTTGAAGTACAGGAGACAAGTGTAATGAAGAGCTCTGCTGCTTGGGGCTCCCAGCAGCACTGGCTGGGGCAGAGGTGTTTCTGGAGAAGAGTTTGGAATTACTTGATCATGCTGCCTCCCTCACTGGTTGGCAGAGGGCACTAAGACAACTAAACCTTTTACCTTCAGACATCAAAATGGGGTCATGTAAATGCTCTTTAATTCTAGGATGTTGGTAGTGTCTAATTATTTGCCTAGTGCACACCTTTTATGCAGGATATAGATGTGTAGATACACACACTCCCACACTCAGTGTCTCCTTCCCTCTCAGGTCCTTGTGTATATGACTCTGTAAAGTCTCCAGAGGCTGTTGTCTCCCAGAGAAGAGAGGTCTATCTCATCAAACACTTGCATTTGGTTTTCTTTTTTTCTCCCCCCTCTTTTTCTGTTTTTAAATCCAGGAGGAAACAAACCAGGATGATCCTGATGACAGAAATCTGCTTTGCAGGGCTTGCCTGGACACTGTTTCTTTTACAGTTTCTCAGATCTAGCCTACAAATTTCTCCTGTGATGCAGCTGAGGCTGGGGGCTTAATGAGAGTGCTGGGATAAGTGCTCTCTCTATCAGGTTAGGAGGAGTGGATATGTGCTGCAGGGATAGCTCTAGCTGAACTGTGGTTTTTAGGATGCTGAATGGTTGAACACAGAGCATGTTAGTACTGATTCCATGAGCCTGCTGCATCTGCTTGGTTGTGACAGTGTGATTGATGGATGAGCCCTGCAAACTGGCTGCCTGACAAACTCCCTCAAGTTGGACCTGATTTGGTTAGAAGAAGTAGGGGTTTTCTCTACATCTGGCATATCATTTTTCAGAGCAGCTAACAGACTAGCTGAAGGAAAGCAAAATGAGGGAAAGAAGATTTAATCCAGTAAGATTTTGGGGTGTCAGGACTGGGAAGTGTGTGTATATTGGAAGTCTGGTTGCTTCCAGCTGCATGTGAAGTCTTGAGCTTGTGACTGTTGAAACTGCAGCCAATTCCTTGACAATGGCTTTCAAGGAATATCTTCCCTCTGGAAGTGTGGTGCTGTGCAAGGAGCCTGGGGCTTTGTTTCTTGGATGATGCAAGTGTTGACTTACTAGGTAACACACAAAAGGATTCCAGCAGTGAGAGTGGTTCCTACCTAGACTGCAGCATTTAAGCTAGGAAAGGTTCCTGTGCTCAGGAAAGTGAAGTGGTTGGGGTTTCTTTTCCAGAAGGTTCACATCAATTGAAGTCCATCTCACTTTAAAAGCAGCTTTTTAGTGTGGAAATATGAATGTAACACTTCAGAACTAGGGCACATCTGGTGACTATCCCAAGCCCAAAGGCATAATGACTCTGTACCATGTGTCACAGAAATACTTCATCTCCAGGGGGACACTTGACACGAAACAGGAAAGGAAGCAAAAGCAGCCATGGCTGGAGACAAGGCACTGAGTCCCACTAGCTGTGCAGGGAGCTTAGATTTCTTTACTCTGATTTGCCATTGCAATGGCAAGGGTTTTGGAAAGCCCCCCCTTTTATTTTGCCTTCTGTTGGAGAGTTTGCTGGTTTGTCACCGGTGCAGCCTGTGGTGTAACAGAACATTTGGTTAACTTGTCTGAGGTGGCCCTTAGAAGTTGACACATGGCTGTTTATCTTGCTGTGGAGGAAACCAGAGTGTGAATTTATAGCACCCCCATTTCCTCTGTGGTTCCTTGCTTTCTGCTTGCTCTCTTTTACTAATTAATGCTGGATGCTGTGAGGATGACTGTCCTTCTGTAAAAGACATTTACTTAGACTTTGGGAAGTGTGAAGGATGTTCAGAGCAGCAATTTTTGCTTGCTGGCCTTCATCCTTCAGCCTCCTTTACAGTCAGTTCTTTGTTTTGCTGATTTTTTTTCACTGAGTCAGTGTAGATGACCAGAGCTCTCCTTGCAGTTTCTGTCAGTGGTGTGATTCTGTCTAGAAAGGGGCTGATGAGCCTGGCCTAAAAGACCACATCCTTAAGTTCAGTTTTCAAGCCAACACAGAGTGGAGTTACTTGGTGGTGCAACTGTAAGCAGGGCTAGAAAAGAGAAAACAACTGGGGAAGAGGGGAGGAGACTGGAAGGGTTTGGAGGTAAAAAAACCACAGGCTAAGGAAAATACTTTAAGGTTATCACTGCCTTGCCAGTTAAAGGGAACAGGGAGAAGGGAAGTGAGATCCCACAGGGGATTAACTTGTGTATGTTCAGCCCAAGGCTGCTTGTGAGCCTGGCTTTTAGTCAGCTGAGGTTTGGAGAAGTGAAGAGCAAGCACTGGATGTGGAGCCAGGGTAGTGGTGGTGTCACTCGGTTTTCTAGGGAACTTGTCAGGGTTTCTGTGCAAACATTTCTTGCCCTCAAGCTGCCACATGTCAGGAGTTGCAGCCAAGTCCACTGGCAGCACACAAGAGAGGGCAAAGCAGGGACTTAGGCAGCTCCCAGGAGTAGGCACTGAGTGGAATGGCTTAATTACAATTATGGGCTACTGTTCCTTAATGAGAAAGGGGACATCTTTTGTAGTTGTCACAAAGTGGCACTAGATGCTTGGGCACAAAGCAGCCTGAGCAGTAGTGATAAGAATTGACTGAAGTTGTCTTAAGTCTGTACAGAAGAGCTCTGCAGTCATATAGAGCTAAAAATGTTGCAGCAGTGTGTGATCAGTGATAAAAAAGGGAGCAATAACACATTCCAAGTGTGCTATGGATAAAGAGAGGCTAGCCTGTGTTTTCCATGGGCATAAGTCTTATCTCTGCAGGTTTGTTGGATTAGAAAAATCACACTCAGTTTTTCTTTGGGTCCACATCAAAGCTGCTCAAATGAATACATTGACATTTTCTGAGCTCTGGCTAATGAGAGTAATTGCTCTTTATGGTGAGTGTTGAGTCACTCCTGTGAGTGCATCCCTAAATGCTTGCTTTTGGTGGTTTTCCAGTTTCTAGTGTTCATGACATTGCTTTGCACCTGGATTAACTTGTTTTCTTATCTCTCTGGCCTGTGCTTTGGAGACATCTGAACTGGATGTCATCTTTGTTTTAAGCCTGGGCAGGCAGCCAGCAGTGCCTTGCTTAAATGCAATATACTAGTGAGTCAACATGTTTGCTTTAGCCATAGTGGATGCCAGATTCTCTTCTGTCAGCCATTTCAGAGGGATGCTTAGCTGTTTACTCTGGATGCTGTCTGATAACTCTGAAAATGAGGCTTGCAAAACTGAGATATTAAGGGGACAAAAAACCCAACCCAGCCTTAGAAGTTGTGCTGTTCTGTGTCTGAGATCTTGGAGCTTTTTATACACATTCCCCAGTGAATCCTGAAAAAACTCCCTGCAAATGAGTGTGGAACTTGATGTAAATGGCTGAGTCACTTGGGATGCTGAGCTGGTGCTTTGGGTGAGTGGAGGGCTATCTAAATGGCATGGTTAGCCAAGGAAGTGTGGGCCTTTGGCAAAGGCAAGTCCTACTTGAAGTGGTTGCAATAAATAAGAAGTGGTTGCAGTTCTTGATACTGCAGAGGTACTAGGTAGAGGTTGATAGAAGACTGCTTCTTGTTCTCTTTAGAAAGAGAAAAAGCCTCAAGATTTCAGTGCATTTTCCATCCTGCAGCTGCTGTTTCTCTTGAGACTCCTGGTGCAAGATGTAGCTCATGACATTAGAGTGAAAACACACAGAAGGAAACTTCAAACCCATACTGCTTGCACAGAGACCTGCACAGCCTGGTTTCCTGTGATGCCATCAGCCTGAAGTCACTGGCTTTACTAAATCCTTGGTTAGCACTGGTGTTGTACTGGAGTGCTAACAGAATCTGGTGTTGCTGGAGGTGGCTGTGCCTGTAGCCAACAGCAGCAGGTCTGCAGCTGCAGGAATGCAAGCAGCAGTGCAGAGTTTGAGGAAGGGTGCTGAGTGCCTGGAAAGCAGAGTCCCTTTGATGCTGGCACAACGTCAGGTACCTGAAATTAATGAGGGTGGGCACTGTACAGCTCCAGCTCTCATTAGAACAGGCTATTGTGCTGCTGCCACAGTTCCAGGCAGATGCACATCCATGTCCTTCTGGCATGTGTCACTGAAGAGCTCCAGATTTGAAATGCTTGGCCTTTTCCCAGCTTGGTTGCTGCAACTGCTAAGACTTTTCCTCCACTTCTGAGAGTCCTAAGGAGCTCCTGCTAAAGAGCTGCTAAGTCTCTTTCTTTCCCATGGATCTGAGTTAACTCTTGGTGGTGAGAGAATTGCTGATTACAAGGTGGGGTTCAGAGGACTAATGAAGAGTGTTTTCTTTCAGGAGGAGGATGTTTTCTTGCTACACACACTGATAACATCCTTAGGAGTGCTCTCTGGGGAGCATAAGGACTAGAAAGAGTCTGGAGCAGCTGTGGGGTTTACAAGACTTGGAGCAGGATATTAGTTGTGTTCTGAAACATGTCTTCTAAAACTCTTTAGACTTTGTTTTCTCTAGGACTATAGAAAGGCTGCTGGAGAGTAATTCATCGATTAGTTGGTGTTCTTTGTGTCTCCTGAATATCAGTACCTCTCTGAATCTAAAATGAGAGAGCACAGTGACTGCACTTGACATATTTGTTTGGCTTGGGGAGTAGCATCTTTGCCTTTTAGCAAGCTGTGTGTGAGCTCTCTGCTTTCTGAGGTCATTATCATTAATCAGGCTCTTCTCTCCCATCCTGGCTGTAATTTTATTCTGAGGCACTGCTTTTTTGGTGAGCTGTTTTTAATACAACAGGCCTCATTTTACAGCAACCTTGTAGAGTGCAGTTGTCAAAAGCAAACAAACATAATTACTTAGCTTCTGTCATGTCAAATGTAATTTGAGAGAGCCCAGTCCTTCCCTAAGGTAAATCTAATTCAGTTTGCTGCTTTTCATCTATGATTGGTTGCCTTGGTTTTCTTCTCAATTAGAAGAGAAAATATGGTAGTGCCAGGTTCTTAATAGCAAGCTAACTACAAAAGATCTGATGAGTTTCTTGTCTCATTTTGAGCTGGTTCATAGGTTATGACCTGGTCACTTTTGTTGACTGAATTCAGAGTGGTCTTGTGTGAGTTCCTTTGGTTTCCCTGGCAAAATCTGTTCCAACCCAAGCTCATTTTGGTGCAGTTAATTCCCTTATTTATCACCATAAAGCATCTCCTCCCTATTTTTAAGCTCACACTTGGAATAAATGCCATGTTATGCAAATGCAGTGGTGGCTCTGAGCATAAGCTGCTTTGGAATTGATCCTGTTTGGATGTTCTTTCTGGGAGGTACAGGAGTTAATTTCCATTCTTGTAAAATCTTCTTTCTCTTCAAGATTGTGTCTACATCGAGAGCCGCCGGCCGAACACTCCCTACTTCATCTGCAGCATTCAAGACTTCAAACTGGTAAGGAACATTTTCACATCTCCTCCTCCTTTTCCCCTGCCCCATTCTCCAGGGAGCTGGCAATATTTCTCAGTCTGGATCTTTCCTCTAGCTCTTTGCTCCTTCTGAGTAAATCTTCACCTGCTCGAGTAGTAGTTGCTTTGCTTGTTGAGACAGGGATCTGGCCTTGGAGTAAGCCTTAGCTGGCTGGGCTGGAGAGTTGAGAGGCTGGTCAAGTCATGGGAAGGTTTTACAGCCTACAGAAATACTGAGTTGTGAGTGGTTTTGGGAAATAGTGGCTCAGGAAGTGAAGTTTTTCCTGGGCAGTTAAATTTGGCTGTGCCTTTGCTCTTAGCTTTCTACAGCAGTGGTGTAAATGGAAGCAGGTGGTGGGCTGGCTTGTGTATGGCACCTGATGGTGGAGTGACAGCTGAGGATGCCAGGAGAGACCAGACCAATGTGGCAAGTTTGATTTGATAAGCAGAAAACAACATTGAAGCATGTTTTAGCACCTTTTGTTCCTCAACAATGAGAAGTGAGTGGCCTGAGGCAAGAACAAATCCTTTGGAGCTCTTTGCCCATTTTCATCTGAATTTGTAGCTGTAGAAGGTTAAACATCTGCTGTCCCAGGGTGCTGTAGCTGCTTTGGCAGTGCAGAGAAGGAAGCTGCTGCCTGTTGGACACTAGAGAACTCCTGTGCTTGTTCTGGGCATTGCTTGGAGTAGTGCAAGCAGGATATTTGGAAGAGGTGACTGTTACTGCTGGTCATCATGATCCTGTTGTTGCTTTATGGAAGTTCTGAACGTGAAATAAACTGTCCTTACCAGTGCATAGTCCATGGGTTGTTGCTGTCAGAATATATCTTCCTTTTCCAAGCCTTCTTCAGCAAACTTACAAGTTTATTTGGTGAGAGCACAGGAAAGGAAAAGGTGCAGACTTCCTTCAGTCCATGGTAGTGCCTGGCACTTGGGAGCCTGCAGGATCTCTTCCTTCCTCTCCTCTGCAAAAGAGGGGTTGGATTTGTAGTTCCCAGGTTCTAGCAATGGGTTAAGCCACAGTTCTGCTGCTCTGGCATATTAGCAGGTGCTTTTGTGTCTGACTGGAATTACAATGGGATGGTTGCCATTCTGGGCAATAAGTTCCTGCTGAGTTGCATTAATTGCTCAGGATACTGACAACAAAAGCTGAAGCTTCTGTTGTCAGCCTTGGTCTTGTACAGTACATTAAAGAGGTTTGCAGAACTGGGTGGCAAGTGCACTGCAGTGTGATGAGTACCTTTAACCTCTCTTGTTTGGAGTGGTTTTTCCTAGGCTTTCAGCACACCCAGGGTGTGACACCAGGGTTGCTGGCCATTTGGCATCTTTTTTCACAGGGAAATAGTATCATTTTTTTATGTTTACTTTTGCCTGCTCTGAGTTCTTCACTTTCTGTTAGATCCTTTCTTTTCCTTGCTAACATTGTGCATAAAAGGAATTTCTAAAGATGACCAAACAAAACACCCCTTGCTGCTGCTTATGCTAGCAAAAATGAGTGTTCAGTGTGTTTGTCACTGTTGATTTTGCTGTTGAGGCAAAAGAAAGATGTACAGTGGAAAGGACACTTGATTTCTCTTCTGGTGTGAGATACCAACAGGAAAAGTCTTGTTTTGCCTTCAGCTAAATATGTCAAGTGAAGCAGGGAAGTTAAAGTCAACAGCTTTCAAATGTTGCCTCCTAATTAAGTACCTTATCATGTTGGTTGTCATAAACTAAACATTTTTGGCTGAGTGCATGAGATTTACCCTGTACTCCCTGTTGCTCAAGGTGCAGTTCAGGCATAGGAGTTGATGGTGGTTTTTATTTTACTGATCAAAGCAGAGAATGTACTTGCATCAAACAAAAACAAGGGAAGAGGAAAAAGGGGAAGTTAAAAATGACAGAGTAATGCTGTCTGATAGACACATGTCTTACAGTAGCAGGGTAGAAGGTACTGAGGCTAGAGCACTGTTCAGCTTCATTCTGGAAGTTAACTGAGCTTTAACTTGCTTTTTTTCCAGTAAGATCTTAAATCATGATTAAGTCTGATTTTATATGTATTGCTAAGTTAGAAACTGGTTCTGTGAAGTCTGGCAGCTTCTCCTGGTTCAGTGTTCAAGCTTCCTTCAGGTGGCAGAAAGCAGAGGAGGTAGAAACAAATACTGCAGTGTAGTTCCATGGTGAAGTCTTAGAGCAGTGTGCTTCTTGTAAAGGGCTTAGTCCCTGTCATGTTCCTCAGGCTGTGTCAGAAATGGCCTCTGTGCTTAGAACCACTTTGCCTGCTTCCTGTTCACAACTACCAGTGTGGAAAATGGGATGAGGTTCCTTCTAACTTGCTGAAGTCATACTACTTCAGAAGCAGATGTTACAAATCATTTCAGAGCAGCTTTGTGTCCCAAGTGTCTAGATCTGGTGACTTGGAGAAACCAATAATTGTTTCCTTATGCCTGGTCTTTGCAGTTCCAGCAATTATGACAAGTCTCTCTTGACATTCAGATGAATCAGTTCTGCTACAGCTTATCCTAGAAGAACAGCTCTTTTGCTTTCCTGAGGAGCAATTACACTTCACCAGTGGCCATCAAATCCTTGTGATGCAGCTTTCCTTGCCTCTGATTCCTTTGTGATCTGTCTCTGTTGCCATCCTGCACTTGGTTCCTGCCTGTTGCTTCATGTGATGCTGCAGATTGGTCATTCCCTTTGTGAGTTGTGTTAGTTCCTGGGCTAAATTAAGCTGGGGTTGGGAGGAAGAGCAGCAGATTGGGTTGCCAAGCACTGAGGGCAACTGGAGGAGGCTAGCTAGCTTTCTGGGTCTTCCTCCAGAGTCAGAAAATCCAATGGTGCATTCAGGCTGGCTGTGGGGGAAAGAGGTTCAGTGATGTGATCAATCCTGCTAACTCTGTTAGAAGCTGTCATGGGTACCACAGATCCTGTTTTGTCTTTACCATTTCTGCAGTACTGGATTCCTTCCAGCTTTCTGAGGTTCATGTAAATAACTTTGTGGAATTGAGAAGTAAAATATGATTAAGTCTGATATGCTGTCTCAGGGAGACTGGCAACCAGAAGTGGCACTTAATTGTCATGTCCTTTCCAGTCTGCCATTGCTTCAGTACTTTTCCATAACATGGATTTCACTGAGATTAATAGCATCTTTCAAAATCACTTCCAGTTATGTGTTGATGGCCTCCTAAGCTCCTAGGGAGAGAGGTAAATAACAGCAGGGGTACAGCAGCAGGCTGCTCTGCATGGGAACTGTTTGGCATGCCTTTGAGAAAGGCACTGGCAACTCCTGCAGCTGGGAAAGCACTTGGAAAGCTGGGGGAGCCTCCTGGAACCCTGCTACTGAATGAAGATGATGGCAGGAGGGACTTCACTTCTTCCTTTGCTGCTTGTCTTTTTCTAGTCTGTAGCCATGAGTTTGGAAAAGCATCTGCAGTTCAGACTTGCTGTTCAGCATCCCCTTGGTATCTTGTCCTTCAGGCCTGGAGGAGGAAAAGGCCAGACCCTTGTGGGTTTTGTCATGCCCAGTTCTCTAGGATACTCTGCTGTTTGCCACAGCAAGTCCAAGTCCACTTGCTTTTCACTTTGCTGTGCCACAAAATGACAATGGATGTGAAAAGCCCCTTCTAAATAGACAGGATTCCTTTCTGGTGTCATGCTGTTTTTAGAACTCAAGGAAATTCAGTGCTTGGTTAGGACCCAGGCATAAGGCTGGAAATCAGGAGTGGGGCAGCAGTTAAGTATTTTTAAGGCATCAAGTCTTGGATCTCTTCTATTATTTTCATCTGTTTGAACTTTGCTTTAAAAAGCAGATGGGTGATAGGCAGAAACTGGAAGGGAATGAGAAGTCAGAGCATGCAGCCAGCAGCTGAGATGGATGAGATCTGAGTGCTGGCTTCAAAAAGCAGCTGCCTGTTGTAAGAGCCTTTTAGGTTCAAAAGCTGGTAGGGTTTCAGGATGGCTGAGGGAAGGGATAGCAGGGACAACAGGCAGATATTTTCCTCTGTCCCTTTTTCAACAGCTTACCAGTGCAGTGTTGGCTCCTTCAGTTTGTCACAGAATCAGCTGCTTCCCTGCACCAGTAACAAATGCTGCTGTTTATTAGGTTATATTTGCCAGCTTTGCCAGCTAATCTCTTGGGTCTTTGCACAATCAAGAATGTGGCTGGGGGGTTTCTCTCTGTTTACTGGCCACTAACTGGGGATTGCCCTATTGTTAGTTTTAGTTAGGGCATTAATTTTGTCCAGCTTTCTCCTTGTGTTTATTCTGTGGGACCAAGCCTCTAGAACAGATACTAGTGAGAGAGGGAGACAGTCATCATTTTGCTGCCAGTTGGTAGTCCTTTGACAAATCATCTCAGCTGTGTTTGTTGGGTATTCTGTAGGAAGCCTATAAATCTTCAGGCAGGCAGCAGAATTTAGCAGGAAGTTAATTTTGTTGATGGCTCTTTAAAGGCCAAAAAAAAAATCATGCTGCCAAACCCACTGTGGCCTGATCTGAACCAGATCTAGTTGGCAAAGCTCTCTGTGCAGAGATGTACAGATCTAATACACTGCAGTAACACAGCTGCTGGATAAAAAAACAACACAGGTTTCCAAACCAGTGGTGCTGTGGTAACCTTTTTACTGCTCCAAATGTCTTCACTAATAGGCTTTAGTTTGTTAATTTAACCCTTATGAAGAGAGCAGTGACTGCAGTGCAATGTTTCTCCCTGGAAATATGCCATCTGTTTAGTGTGGATGTGGTCCACTGATGGCAACAGAACCCTCAAGTGCTGAGAATGTGCCTGTCTGTGTTTATAAACCTGAGTTATCAGTATCTATTTAATTAGAAAGCTGGATTTCTGCAACAATAGATAGTAACCTGGTTGGTTAACTCATTTTTTGTTGAAGGAGTTGGTAGGAAGCAATAGAAAGATGGCAGTGGGAAGTGATTCCTCTGAATCTTCTCTTGCTTGGAAGAGGTTATATTTCTTTCCAGCTGCCTACAGAGCCAAGTTGCTTCAATAAAAATTCCATGGCACTAGAGCAGACATGTTCTCCAGAGCAAAAATGATGTGCAGTGCTTCAAGAGACCATTCATTTTCTCTGTCATGGAGAGACAAGTCATGTTGTGCTGTCCTGCAGGGTGCTTCTCTTGTGCCTCTGCTTCTCTTCACTGAAAAGCCAAGCTGCTCTTTGGTCCAAGCTGCATCACTGAGGGTACCCCTTCCTCTCCAGTGTTTCTGGGGTTCCCTCAAGGCAGCAGTTCTGTTGGGAAGTGACAGATTGAAGACAGAAAGCTACAGAAGGATGTTTCAGAAGCTCTCATGGTGTTTTGGTAGGTACTTGTGGTGGGAGTTTTGCAGAGCACTGAGGGGCAAGTTCTCTGGCAAGCAGTTGGTTTATTTTTGCCCTCAGATAGTAGAATGTTCATTCTCCTTGTAGCTGCTGACAGGTACAACTACAGCTTCTGTTTCTTAAAGGAAATGCTGGGTGGTGGGTGATGTGACAGGGAGTAATAGGCCATAAATGCTGCTTTCTAGTTCACTTCAGCAATTTTGAATGATTGAACTCAATACAGTTGAACACCCAGATTGCATTAGCCTATCAAGAGTATGAAATAGTGACTTCTACTTAAAAAACCCAACCAAGACCCCAAAACCCCAAAGCATAAAAACATGCTAATAGGCTTTTTTCCCACCCCTCCCCCCCCCACTGATTTAGTTATTTTATGCTGTTTGACCCAGTACACTTTTTTTAAACCTCTCTTTAGTACTAATTCATTTTCCTCTGGATTAATACTATCCTCTTTCAGGATTCAAGACCAGATTATCCTTAAGGACTTTGATTAGGAACAAACTGTGGTGAAGCCATGCTTAAATCTGTGTCTGGTTGATTGCCTTACATGTTTGTGTTGGGCAGCAGTTCCTTCTCTTTGGTCAGTGGCACTCAGGAACTTTGCAGTGTGTGCTCTCCCTCCTTCCAAGCAGGAGCACATCAGGGCAGAGGAACAAGTTTCAGTGGTCTCCTGTAAATCTGGATTGTGCAAGGTTCTGATTAGCTTTGGAGCAGCTTTGCTAACCTTCCTTTGTTCCTTGGGAAACAATTTCCTCATTTCTCTGAAGCCTGTGTTATCTATCTCACAT
Source organism: Galbula dea (assembly GCA_013399015.1). Classification (NCBI taxonomy): domain Eukaryota; kingdom Metazoa; phylum Chordata; class Aves; order Piciformes; family Galbulidae; genus Galbula; species Galbula dea. The sequence continues at coordinate 45,438 of VWZX01006266.1, forward strand.
TGTCAGTTACTTGAGAAGTGTTTTTATGAGAAGCAGCAAAGCAAAGTGGAAGCTGGAGCACATGGGTAAAGCTTGGAAAAGGGCATAATAAAGTGGCTTTAATACTTCAGTGACAGGACTTGGCTGAGCTGCTGTGAGAAGGATGGAAATGGTGTTCTGTAGAGTAGTAAAAGTGGCATCCATTAGCATTTCATTTCAGGGTTTGCTTACTATAGAGGGGGGTTTTTTTGTTCTAGAACAATCTTGGAGCTTGTGGTTTAAAAGACATGGACAAGTCAATAAAATGGGAACAGTTAATGCCTAGGTGTGGGCTTGAAAAGTCTTTCCCACCTAATTCTTTCTTTGGATGAGCAAATGAAGGTTGTTTGCCAGGAGATGCCTCCTGTACATCCCTGCTGCTTCTCACTTCATTCTGCTCTGGTACCACTGGGCTTCTATCACTGTAGTTGTTTCAGCAGCCACATCCTGCTCTCATAAACACAAATTTCCTCCTCATCACACAGTTAGGGAGGCATAGCTTTTGTTCCCTTTAATTGGCAGCAGTCAAAAACCTCCAGACTTCACAAAGTATCTCTTAAACACTCTTTGGTGCAGCAAATCCCTTGATCAAAGCATACACAGCAGAATGCTGCTGCTTGACTCATATATTTTAGTTGGCAGTCAAGAGGAATGAACTGTCTGCAGACCTAAAATATTGAACTTTAATGGTTCTGAAACAAGTAGCTGGGAATCAAATGTTGCTTCCTCTCCCTGCTGCTAGTTTTCCAGAGTTTCACTCATTTCATGCAGTCCCTCAGAAGCAAGGCTGACTTCAGATACTTACCCTGTTATCACCAAGCTCTGGTAAGAATAAATCAAAACTGGCCCAAATCACTTTGATCTCCTTGTTCTGACTTTCTGGCAGATGAATGGTAGCTGGGTTTTCTTGAGGAAATGACTATGGATCTGCTCCCCCAGTCATCTTTCTCTTCTGTACTTTTTAGTACTTCATTCCACCCCAAAAAAGAACACAAATCTCTTTTTTCCCCCCCTTGTTTCATTGAAGACCAGGGTGTTTGGAAAATGGAAATTCTCATTGGATTTTTTGGACTCAGACCCCTTGAAGAAAACCAGATTTGGGTTCTTCTCAGACTGAGGATATAGCTTCATAGCCAGTTTTGGATTAAACAGTAATATTTCATGGTTTTCTCTTGGAGTTGAAACCTTGACAGTTTCCTTGCATTTTGCTCAGTGTATTATAAACAGTGAAGATTCTCTGCAGCTCTTTGTTAATGGTTAACAAGTCCTACCAGGCAGTCAGTTCCTTTTACCTTAATTAAAGTGTTGATTGTGATTACTTCCAGATGATGACAAGACATGATTAAAACTCAGCTGACTGACTTGCAGGAGGAAATCCAATGAGTATGCAGAAATTCAGTTCATCTGCATTGAGAGTGGTCACTGGGGTGGCTTTTGATGCCCCTTTTTCATAGGACCCTGCTGTACTGGAGGGAAGCTGCTTCTGCTCCTGCAGGCTGGAGAAGAAGCAGCTAGTACAAGGTGCTAGCTAATAGCTTCTGGCTCAGGGGAGTGCTGGGCTGACCCATGGGGATAGGCAGGTGAGACTAACAGGGGTTGGTGTGGAAACCTGTTCTGTGACAAAGCCAAGGGATCACCCTGCTGCCTCTTCTTCCCAAGTAGCTTTCTGCTGAGCACCCAGTGCTGTGGACAGGCACTAGCTGTCCTCAAGCTCTGTGCTGTGGGAAGATCTGTTAATAGTAATGTGAAGGTACCCAGGCCACTGGGTTAGAGTAACCATTTCATAACAGACACATACACACACTTACATGAACTAACCCAGCTTTAGGGAGAGCTCTGGAACATGCTGTGAGTCAGCAATCTAACAATATTCTTTTAAGTCCAATAGAATTTGCATTTAAGCAAACACTTCTGCCTCTCTGCAGAGGAGCATATGTGGAGACACTTTGTACCAAGCTCTTGATCTGTCTGGTGGTGCAAATTGCTTCCTCAGGAGGCAGCAGCAGCTTTAAGGGGTTGTCAGCAAAAAACCCCCCAGTCTGCAGTGTTCCTTACAAGACTCTTCTATCCCAAGAAAACTTTTCTCCTCAACTTTGCCAGCTGTTGGCTTCAATATATGATGCAACAGCTGTAATTGCATTTCAGATGTGAATGTTTAGCAGTGTATCTAAACCCCCCTGCTCATCCAGCTTTGATTGCTTGCTCAATTTAAACATTGAAAGCTGTTTACAGCCCTGGCTTTGGCAATATGGTTATCTGGGTGCAGAAATCAGTAGTAAATTGAGTAGTGAATAGTAGTGTGTTGGGAGAAAGAAATGCAGAAGTCAGGTGAGTTTGAACTTCCAGGTATCCAAGCATCCAGGTATGAAAGCATAGCTAGTCACAGAACATTACACTTGTGTAGGGAACAGAAAGTTTTGATTGATTTACTGAAACCAAGGTCATTCCAGCATAACTTCCTGGTTGAAAGGGAAAAAAGACACATCCCAAATGAAGTGGAACAATCATCTGAGCAGTTTCTGTGCTTTTCCTCTGTGATAACAAGAAAGGTGAAGTGAGAAGTTCAACAAAACCAGAGGGTGACAACTGCCAGCCAAAAGGAGCACAGAGCTGGCTATAACAGGGTATCTCTGTCCCTGGTCTAAACTAATATATACAAATGTAATCCATCTTGCAAATCTGCCTCCTAATCCTGCCACTTAAACCTTTCTTGATATGCATTTCCACTGTTTGCTAAATTAAGTCCAAATTCCCTCTTTTAAGGTTTTTCCTTTTTGCCAGAGACAGAACCTAAGCAGCAAATGGATTTCAGCAGCATGCTTCTGATTTATCCTATTTGGACTTAATTTGATGTCACATTTCCAATGCTAATGGCCTGCACTTGGAATCTGAGCCTCAGAGAGAAACTTGAAAACAATAAGCAAAAAAAAACACCCCCCCACCTGGTGATTTTGCCATACAAAAGAAAACATTATTAATTGGGCTGCAGTTGCCCTTTGTGCCTGTGTGTTTACTTGATTGAAGCATCTTGACTGTGGTGCTTTCTCCTTGAAGCCTGATTTGAATGGAGTGTACAGCTGGATTGCCCCAGGGCCTTGTAACAATTTATAGTCTGGATGGAAAGGCAGAAGTGCATAAAAAAGACAGTGCTGAAATGCTGCTAGTGCCCTGTAATAGAAAATCTGTGTATGATGACCTTGCCTGTGTGGGCCTCTGGGATCATTTTCCTGGGATCTGACAGGTTTTCAAATCAAGGGTTGCATCTCACCTGGAAGAAAGAGGCCAAATCCAAAGGAAATCTGTGGTTCTGAATAATGCAGACTGTGCCTTTGCAGTCTCCCTGGGTGTCTGGCCTTGCATTTTAGCAAGCATGTTAAAATGACATCTGTTATTCTCTGCACTTTTCCAGGAGCTAGTGTTTTTGAATGCAAATATCTGGGTGAGGTCTCTGTAGCCACAAGCATTTATGTATTTAAAAGCCTCATTCTGTTTGGAGCTGAATTGATGTTCTGTTCCTCAACTGCAGCTGAATTAATTTGTGGCTAATTTTTCCTGGCCAGTTAGGAGGCAGCAATGACCTTTTCCTTTTTGGTGTGGAAAAAATGCTGATTAATATAGATTCTTGCTTTTGGAGATTCATCTCCCCTTCTGCAGATGAGGGGGGGGGGTGGGGAAAGAAAACCCTGAAAGGTTTTCTTTCTCCTCCACATTTGTGCTAGAACTGCTGTCCCATCAGAGCTCCATCTTGCCCTCAGCACAGCTGAGTTAGCTCTCGAGGTATGAAGCAGACTGGCTAATAAGAGAGAGAGGAATGAGATGTTTGAAGGAGTGCTGAATTATTGACAAAAAGGAGAAAATTTAGGCTGCAAATGAGGCTGCCTTTTCTGTCTAATGGGAAGCAGATTGAAATGCAGCTGTGGTTACAGGGGGGCACGTGTGGGGTGGGAGATTAGTAGGAAAATGTGGGGATAGGAGGAGGGTGGCAAGGAATGATGGAGAATGGGAGGTGACAGTTTAAGGATTGCATGGCAGGAGCTGTGCAGTGATTAAATTCACTGATGCTGTCATTGAGCTGTAAGGCTGGAGATAACATTCTCTCTCCCTGTGCTGAAAACAAGAATCAATGCAAACTCCTTGACAGGGGCTAAATTATTAAATAGAGCCTTTCTTACAATGTTTCATTATCTGGGATTTACCTCAGCTGGTGATTTGTCAGCAGGGCAGGGAGATTTGCTGGGCATTTTGTATTAAAATCATTCCAGATCCATATGAATCCATTTTGATAATTCCCCTCCTTTCTGCAATGCTTCTCCCTGGATTGATTGATTTTTGTTCTTGTTGGTGTTGACTTTAGCCCAGATGACACTGAATTTTCACACAGCTTTTAAGCTGTTGCTACCCAGGAGGGTTTGGTCTTGTCACATCCCTGTAGAAAAGAGCAGAGTGCTCTTCAAGGGCCGAGTTGATTTGCTCTCCTTTGGTGTGTTAAATTAGCAAGGTGTGTGAAATGTCTTTCAGATGCAAGCTGAGGATTGAAGAAGGAGCCTGCTCTGTGGATTTATGGCTGTTGGAGTTGCACTGAGCTGGGTTGAAAAATATACAAGAAAATAAAAGATCTTGTTATATCTTCTGAAGGCAGGAGCAGAAAGCATTCATTCTGAAGTAGCTCAAGCAGCAGATCTTGCATTCCCAAAGTGCCCAGGGCTGTGTGAAGATGCTCTCTGTATTCAGACCTGGCTGAGATCTCTCATTTCACCAGTGGCATTCTTTTTGTCAACTACAGAATGGGTAGCATTTTATCTGAGTAGCTTTGATAGTGTAATGCCACTAAATTCAGCTGCAGTGTTATGTCACTTGTCTTTTGGAAGGGGAGAGCATGTTCATATTTGGGGGCTTCAGGCAGATGGTGGCCTTGTTAAGGATCAGGATTAAACAGCTGGAAGTTAAGACTGTGTGTATGTGTTTCAGGGCTCAACTCTAGCTCTTCCTCCATCCCCTCCATATGGCCTAGATCTTTACAACTGAAATCCAGACCTTACAACTCAGGGACTACATAGGAGGGGGGGGAAAAAACCCCAAAGAAAACAAACCAGAGAATAATCCACATTTTGTGGGGGGTTTTTCTCTCTTTGCTGTGGTTACCCTGCTTTATTCTTGCACCACTTCACATTCAGAAGGCCTGCAGCTGGAATTTTCATTGCTGGCTTCTTGCCACATGTCAAATGAAAGCTTCTCTGGAGGCTGTTGAGGATTCACCCCCAACAAAGGCTCTGGGAGCTGCTGAGACCCTTCCTGGAGCAGCAGAGCTGTTGGAACATCTTGCATCACTGCTGGTGGCCAGGTGCTTGTCTGGGTGCCTGCACCACGTTCCAGAGAGGCTCCAGAGGAGAGAGCATGGTGCAGAATGCCTCTATGGGAGCTGCTGATGCATGTCAGCTTGCTTTAAATCACAACATTGCTCCCATTCATTGCAAAGCTCTTTTATTGCCAGAGCCAACTTCTGGGCAACACAGAAAAAGGGAATTCTAAAAATTGCAGGGGGGGGACAAAAATAGCAGTGAGTGTGAGAGCTGCTGCTGGATTGGTTTCCCTCACTCTGTCCAAAGGAAAACAGGAAGAACAATGGATGCAAATTCCATCAACAGCACAGCCACCCCCAGCTGACTGTGAGCCCCAGACAGAAACAGCTAGTGAGCAGATAGGGGAAGAGAAGTCATTACCCTCCCCTCATCCCACCCCACTCATGGCTGTGGGGGAGAATCAGGATGTCTTTCCCCATGCTCTGTTACCAAGAGGAAGATGTGTGGCTGTTAATTCTTGCATGAGAACACATTGAATAGCAGTGGCTTGACTGCAGCTAGAGGAACCAGAGCATTCTCTAGCATCTCTGGGTTTGACTTGCCTATCTTTTCAGTTCTCTTAGGCTCTTTCTCATGGCAGTGCAGTCTTCAGCATCTTTTGCCTTTTGTTTTTACTGTTCTGTTTCCTCCTACTTACCCCAAGCAAACCTAGCTGTTTCCTCCACCTGGTGCTAGGATAACTGACTGCTAAATACATCAGTAAGTGTCAGCTTGAAAATATGGAGAAAAAAAAGATTGTTATTTCTAGGTTTTAGACTGGGGAGGGGGGGGGGATTATTAAATGGTACATTAGCTGTTTTATGTGTAGCAGGAGAAAATGGAGTTAGAATAAATTTAGCCATGTCCTCTAATGTTGAAGAGTTGAGGGCATTTGTCATGTTTAATAATGCTGCTGACCTTTAGGATTATTGAAGTTGAAATTTTCTCTCTGGTCATTTGGGGCTACTCAAGCACTGTCAGATTTCTGGTGTCTGTGCTGGGTCTCCCAAGTTACATTGTTATGCTTCCTAAGCTGGGGAGGATGATTCAGTAAAGAAATTTGTTTTCTCCCTTTCAAAATGATTTTCCTTAAGGAATGTGAAATATCACCCTGGCCACTACATTTTCCTGTGTCCCATCCCTCCCCATGTGCTTGCTTTGGGCTTTGGCCTTTGGCTGGGGAAGGGCAACCTCACTGAGGTGCTTCATGTCTGCCTTCAAACTGGTGACAGTAAGATGCTAGCATAGCACGTGGAGGGGTAGGACATCATAAACCAGCTCCCCAGAAGTGGCATCTGTGCCAACAGTTGTGTTCTGGTGTCATCTTAGCATAGCTGTGAAGCTGCTTTGGCAGCTCTGCTGTAGGTATGGTTAAGGCCAGCTGAGGTGGGCAAGGATCTTGAAAAGCTTCCAAGTCCTATCTGAGTGCCTAAAACCTGGGCAGAGAAAAGAAGGATGCCTGGTCTGTGGAATAGACACCTTTGGCTTGTTCCAGCTGTGCTGGAGAAAGTGCAGTCCAGTTCTAGTGCAGGTTCAGTGATGGAAAACATCATTTTGTGCCCAGCTGAAGTGGTTGCTTTCATGGGCAGAGGTGCAGTGGCAGCCCTCTGGGTAGGGGAATCTCTGCACCTGAACCTGCCTAGAGTTGTGAGCATAAGCAGATACCAGTTTGTCCTTCCTTGCCCCACAGTGAGTGAGTTGGGCTCTTTCTTCCTACTTTCCCTAAGATTTCAGGACTTGGGGACACTTCTTGGCACATGAGTATTGATCTTCAGTTCTGGGTAGCTTCCCTTGCAAGTATTTTTTTGCCTTTCTGTTAAGCTGCTGCCAAAGGCAGGTAGCAGTTGGCTTCACTCCTAAGTTCTGCCATCACTCCTCTTTGCTGGGAAGGCCATGATAATGTGACAGACTTTGGACAACTGGTGTGTGTTCTGAACTGGCAGTTTTCTTGCTGCTGTGGCATTTCCCTGCACTGCCCCTACTCTTGCTGTGTGCCTGTGTAGAGCAAGAATGTTCTTGCAGGCAAGTGGTGATCTGTCTTCAGTAAATCTGAGGCTAGGACACCCCACCCACTGTGGCAAAAGGTCTTGATTTCCTCTAGAGGAAAAAATAGCAGGAAGAGATGTCTGCTCTTTCTGTCTAGGAAGATGTCTGATGGCTGCTGCTGAGAGCTACACAAATGCTGGCCTGTGGAAGGGAGAAGAGGGTAGATGCTCTTTGACAAGTGGGATGCATTCTGTGCTGGAGTGGCAGGAAAAGGCAATCCATCCCCTTCCTGGCCAGCAGAGACTGATGGAGCCTCTTAGGGAAATGCTTCAAGTCAGCTCCACCTTGTGACTGTCTAATAGAGTTTCAGATCTTTTCCAAGGTCTTTTTTTTCCCCCCTTCTCTGCAGAAGGCAAGCATGAGGGAGTTGTGTGGTACCCAGGGCCTGCTTAGAGAGCATCAGTGGGGGCTTTGGGGCTAGGGAGCTGCCTGGCTGCAGGAGCCAGGGTTCCAGGTGGGTTGTGTAAAGGAGAGACCAAGTTCTTTTCCCTGGGTGGGACTTGGAGCAAGGAAAAAAGAGGGATGTGATGGATGTGCTTTTTTGACTCTGTAGTCACTGAACACTAATCCATGGAGAATTTGAACTTGTAATTTTGATTAAAGTGATTGATTTTAAATCAGCCTGAGTTCGTTTTGGGCCATTAGAGGGTATTTAAAAGGAAAATAACTCTTTAATTAAATTAGTAGTGCAGAAGTATCCTGCTCTGCTTTCTAAGCAGAACTTGAGAGGCTTTTTTTTCATCTTACTTCTTCCAGTGTCTTGTTTCTTGGCATGTTTGAAGATTGAAAGCAATGCAGAATTATTAACCAAACTTGTGCTAAGCAAATCTTCAACTTTCTTGGGAGATTTTCCTTTTGGAAAGCAGACTGAAAATAGACTTGTTCTCTGAAGCAGTTCTTGTTCTCTCCACCTGCCTCCTGTCAGAAATGCTCTATGTAACAATAGTGTTTTGTTGACAGACAAATCAAAGCTGGAGAGTTCCAGTAGAGGGCTGATTCAGCTGTCTTCAAACAGCCTAAGTGCTTGCCCTTGCTCTTTTATGCTGTGTGTCCTAATTTTACTGGCAAAGCTAGCTAATGCTTTGCAGTGAACATCCCTGGAAGTCTGTCCCACGTTCATGACTCTGTAGTATGCATCTTACAATAAGTCAGACACCAGTCTGGGTGGGAAGAGACCTTTCAAGGTCATCTAATCCAGCCCCCTGCAGTCAGCAGGGACATCTGCAGCTAGAGCAGGTTGCTCACAGCCCCAACCAACCTGAGCTGGAGTGGTTCCAGGGGTGGGACATCTCCCACCTCTCTGGGCAACCTGGGCCAGGCTCTCACCACCCTCAGTGTAAAAACTTCTTCCTTCTGTCTAGTCTAAATCTCCCTCTTTGAGTTGAAAACCATCACTCCTCATCCTGTCACAACAGGCCCTGCTAAAAAGCCTGTTCCCATCTTTCTGATAGGCCCTTTAAGTGCTGGAAGGACACCATCAAGTCTCCCTGGAGCCTTTTCTTCATGCAGTGTGCTAACTATCTGAGAAATGCTGGAGTAGGTGCAGTATAAAATCCAACTTCATCTGCACAACAGGGCTTTCATGTGTTGAAAAGATTCCTGAGTTAAGGCCACTTGTCAGCTGTAGCAATTTGTGTACAAGTAATTGTGTAGTGGAAACAGCAATAAATGTGATATCTGTGTGTGTGTGTTGTATAGAGAAAATGAGAGGGGATGGTTGAGATGAGGTGCACAGAGAACCTTGCAGGAAGAAAAGGAGCTGGAACATGAGTGCTGGGACTATTACTTGAGAGAGAATTTGCAGCTGTTTACACCCTACTGGCTACAAAGATGTCTGGAGTATTTGATTTATAGAATCAGGTAAATAAGGTAAAAGAATAAACATGATTCACTACTGTGGACTAGAAGGAGATAATTTATGCTCTGTATCTCCTGTAGATGTGATTAGTGACCCAAGGCTGTTGAACTTCCTCTGTATGCATGGTGAAAATGCTGTGCCAGTTTTCAAGGGAGCTGCTCTCTTTGAGCTTCAAGAGATGAAAATGGGCCTGCTAACAAGGGCCAGCTGCAGTATCTGCTTTCATATTCTTCATGCCTTAAAAAAAAAAAAAGGCAGTGGGGTGCTTTGATATGTCTGAAGCTCAGGACCCAGGGAGGCATTGATATGTCTGAAGCTCAGGACCTAGGGAGGCAGAAGGTGTGTGATCTATAATCTCACCCCACGCATGCCATGATGCCAAGCAACCTGCAGAAAGGTGTTCCCTTGGCTGCTGTGCAGAACACCTGCTGCTGAGAAGATTGAGCAAAGGGTTTTCAAAGCTTGAAGCTGTTATTTGATGTTAGCTTCTGGTTCTGATGGGTTGTGGTGTTTCCTAGATTGGTGTTACAAAGTTGTTGACAAGTGCAGCTTGCTCCCTGAGCTGTGGCGGTGATCAGAGAGGGTGATGATCCCCAGGGTGGGCTGGGGGGGTGAGGGTATGAGCTGAGGCACCTTTGTTAGCTCTTGTACACTGCTTTCCAAAGCTCTTTCTAGGTGCTGTTCTTTCAATATGAGCTCTTCCAGTTTTGAAGCAGTTTGGGCCTTTCAGCTAAAAGCTGCACACTCTGAAGTGCAAAATTGCATTAACTGTGGTAAAATATCATCATCAATCTTTCATCTGGAAAATGCTGCTGTCTGGTGCTGGCTGCAGCCTTCCAGTGTAACCTGCTACTTGCTGGGAGGCTGTGTGTGCTGCATGATCTTCACTCCTGATTAGGAAGGGCATGTGCTCTGAGTGGGCTCTGTTCCTCACACCTTGGCTGCTCTTGGATGCTGAAGAGGACTGAGGCAGCACTTGGAGGTGGTGCTTGGTGTTTGCCTTTTGATGCTGACTGTGGAGAGGGGATTAAACCCAGGGGGCTGTTGGTCAGTGGAGACATTGGGCCAGGAAAATAAACAGCTGGGAGAGTATCTGGAGCATGCCTGCCTTTGAAATAAGCTGTGTAATAGGTAGATAAATTTGAGCTAATATGGCATTCTATTAAAGATTAATTCATTACAGTGCTGAATGGAAAGCAGGTGTAGGACAAGTGCTCTAGTTTACATGAGTTCAAGAGTTGGAGAATGAGTTTGTCAGTGTCACTTCTGCCACTGCATGAATATTTTAGTTCACTTTTCTAAGGTAGCAAATACCTAAGTAGCTCCATGCCTTTAGGGTCAGGCTCTCAGTGAGCTAGGACCCTTTTTTCCTCTCTCCTCCTCCCCACTCCTTTTTCCCACTCCTGTTCCAAGTGATACAGGAGCTCCTTTCAGCCTTGGCAGCATTAGAGAAGATTCTGTGCCCTGTTGCTGGTCTGTGCATGAGCTTGGACAAGCAGAAGGCAGAGAGGTGGCATGGCCAGAACTGAAGACAACACCACAACTTGCTCAGGGTGTTTTGGTTTGCTTGATGAAAATGTTGTCTTGTGTGTAAGGTAGCCTGCAAGCTTCTGCAATTAGAGGTAATGAGTTGCACAGAGAATTCTTAATCAGGTGTCCTGTTGGATTCAAGAAGTCTGTTAAATAAATAAATTGCTATGAGGATAGAATTTGTGTAAATCCCTGTGCCCACAGCAGTGGGAAGGGTCTAAACTTTCCATACCAATGCATGAGGAGCAAATCAAGAGCATTTGGATCTGGCAAAGATGGGTTCCACCCAGTGCCTCTAGCAGTAAGGTAGATTAATTGGATGGTTTATGAACTACTAGCTGGTCTCAAAACATTCTGCTTCTGGATCTCTGACTGAATTAACACCATGGCTTTTTAAAGTGGAAGCTATTAGTAGCTTCATGTGTTAAGGTTGCAGTGCTGCAATGATTATATTGGCCAAGACAAATGATTAACCTTAGAATTGTGGATTAGCTTAGCTGTGTTCACTTCAATCTTCATTCAGATGAGTGCAGGTGGTGTCCTGTGTGTTTAAGAACCATGTATCTCCTCCAGATCTCCTTTTCTTCTGGTTCATCTTAGTTAATACATTCACTCATGACTTTTAACAGCTGGAAAAATGTGGGGGGTTTTATTGTTAGGGGTTTTTTTTCCCCTCTATTTATATCTCTCTCTCAGCTTCTCCTTTGAGCATTTGTATCTGCTATAGGAGGTAAATGCAGCCATTTCATTCTGCAGTGTAATTGTTTCTGATTTTAGCATTTTCAGTGTCTTAACTATTTCCAGATGAATGGAGGCCAGCTTTCCAAGCTCCAGGTTTGGATTAGATTGCAGCCTGTGGACCTGGTTTGGGGTTTGTTTTAGTTCTGATTTACATAGAAATGCAAAAGAAAAATAAAAAGTTTAGTGGTGTTCATGCTAACAATTAATATCAGGGCAGTCTGCAACAACTTCTATGAGAAATCCCTTGCAGAGTAAGATACAGTCACGTCTTCTACAACTTGATGGGGTTTTAAGACTTCAGCTGCTCTGGTTTGTGTTACATTAATTACAGACAGAATTGTTTCAGGAAGGTTGTGTCATGACCCTCTTTATCAGCCAGTGTCTGAACACCCTAAAATACGAAGCACATGGCTAGAAAATGGGGTTTATTTTGTTTCTGGTTTAAAATGTTACCTTTTTTTCCCCTAACACAGCAGGTTAGATACAGTTTCTTGGAAGGATGTAAACATTTCAGCCACTGACCGTTTCATAAGGAAATGCTTACATCCTCTGAGAAGCTGCAGAAGGAAACATTTACTTTCCAGGCATTTCTTTTCCAGATCCACTTTGTGTCCTCAGAGGAACAGCATTTGCCTGTGTGGTGAAATAGCCAAGTGACAGAAGCTGCCTGATCAATCTCTATTTATTTTCCACTTTTCAACCCCAGCTCTAGCAAAGCAGGCCAGTTTGCAGAGGTGCTTAGATTTTTCCTGTCATAAAATTCCCCTGACTGTTAGGCAATATTTTTAACAGCCAGCTGACTGTTGAAACTCTGTGCTGGGTTTGCAGAGCAAACTGTCTCCTGATTGTTTAATCCTTTAGCTCTTGGTATCACTTTAAAAGGTAAAGCCCTCAGTGAGATGTTAAAGGAAATGGGGCCTCTTGATATTTCAAAGGTGAGAAATCTATTTCAACTGTGTATGATGGCTTCCAAGAGTCCCACTGCTGTGTGCTGCTTGTTTTAATAGAAGTGATAAATACTGTGGCTGGGGGTGCTCAGCAATTAGATTTAAGCCCTATACTATAAATGACACCTAATGGCAAATGGCAGGCAGGGGCTGAATGCTATCTTCCTTTCAGCCTTGTTTCTTTGGGATAATGCTTAAGAAACCTTAATGGAATTTAATTACCAGAGCATACATTCAATGATTAGTTAAATGCATTTGTAATACCATTAGTTGTTAGGTAACTGCTTGCTGATGATGCTTGATGCAGAGAAGTCTTTGCTGAACAATGTGAATCGCATGCGGTGCAGCAATAGAAATGCTAATAAGCCCCTGAGTTAAGGAGGGTCACTAGCAATACTGTGTCAGCAGCTTGCTGCCAAATTTGCTGCTGTGGGAAAGGCATAATCTGTAATCAAAGTGGAGCTGGTAGAAGCAGCAAACGTGAGCAGGGGTGCTGTGATCAAAAATAGTGCTTCTTGCTTTCTCTGGCAGGGATTTTAATTACAGCCGATTAAGGAAGCCTCACCCCTGCTTGTGTCTTTCGTGTTGGGCTGTCGTGACACTTGTAGGAAGCAGAGCTGAGATGTGGCATCTCCCTTGCCTTCTCTGTCACTTTTGTGCAGTGGAGTCAAGGGTACCCTATGGATGTGCATGCAGAAATGCAGGAGTTCTGGTGTGTGGGGAGGAATCCAGCACAAGCACAGTGCAGTGTTCAGTGGGGGTTGCATGGAGATGTGGCTAGCTAGAACAGAACTAGCCTGGATGGACCCCAAGTGACTGCCCTCTGCTTTCCTCTTGGCTCTGTGTGGAAGCAGCACGAGGTGATCTGCACAGGTTTCATCAGAGGTACATAGAGACACTTAGCTGCTGTGGATCCACTGGTGTAGACAGCTGCTTATTTTCCCCCAGAAGGGAGCAGTCAATCGGGGAGAGCTTTTTGTGCCACAGAAGCTTTCAGGGGGGTGGAAGCGGGTGGACAGGCTGTCTCCTAGCCCTGACAGCTATAATTAAACAGCCTTGTTGGTGGGGAGTTGGAGACTGTAATAGCATGGGTGCTTTATGCTTTCACTCAGCATAACTGACACCATGAACCACAGATGGGATTCAAGGGACATAAAAGGGAAACGGAGCAGAAAGATACCACAAAGGGATTAAATGAGGTAGTAAGCAATGACCCATAACCTTCAGGAAAGGTCTTATGATAGTTTTATTTTAAGCCAGTCAGTTTTTAAGCATAACTGCTTTTTTTTTTTATACAGGGTGAAATAATCTTTTGTCATTTAGAATTGCAGTGAAATTTGAAGGCTCTTGTTGTACTTAAGTGTGTTTCAGTGATGGGAAAACAGGTGACTTGCTAGATTCCAAAACAGAAAGCAGCTTTGTTTCTAGCAAAGCTGAAAAGTTGATGGAATAAATACTGGAGTTTGTTTTAGATACAGCAATCTCGTATGGGCAGTACCTGAAATGAGTAATGTTCTTTTTCTCCTTGAGAAGTTGGATGAGGCTGTGGATTGTTCAAAAGATAAAAGCCCTGAGAATGAATATATATGAAATAGCTGACACTTGATGTATTGTGGGGTGGAAGGGTGCTGTTTCTGCTCCTCTGGATCTGTGTCACTGCCAGCTAAAAGTAGGGATTAATTTTGAATGTTGTAGGTAAGGAGGAAATTGCCTCAGGAGTTTGGACAGAAATCACAAATGACTTGGACAAAGACTAGATAGAGTAGTTTCTTGTTTGGTCCCAACTGACCACCTTATCTCAAAACCAGCTGCTGCTGATGTTGGTTATTGTTGGGTCACATTTTATGGAGTGTGAGTATGAGTAGAATTCCAATGAAAAAAGACAGATGCTTTTTTGATCCTGAAAGAGGAGTCCAGAGAGCCTGGGTGCAAAAGGCTGGGTGGAAGCTGAGTGTGCTGAAAGCTGTTTTGCTTTGACAGATGGCTGATGCCTTCGTGGCTTCATTTGCAAGTAACCAGGTAATCTCATTTCTGATCAATTCTAGTTTGCACTTGTGTTTATGTAGTCACACAGGCTCTTTTGCACATGTCATCCTATAACTGACTTGAGCCAGTACTTTATGGAGTAGGAGGCTTTTTGCATACTACTCTTTGGGTTTCTGTCTCGGTAGAAAAGAGGAGACTTCATGCAAAATGTAGTGGCCCTGTGTCTTTAAGAAGCACTGTCAAAGCATAAGGTTTTAAATAGTTATCTCCTCTTTAAGGAGATTGAAGCCTAAACACTCCATTTCAGTTGGCTAGTTCACAGTTGCTGTTGAGAATTTTCCTCCCAGCCTCCAGAAGGACAGAGTCAATTTTTACTTGGCTCATGGCAAGTGTCTTATTAAAGCTATTGTTCCATATGGGCTTGGGTCCTGGAAAAGAATGATTATTTGCCTAATGGGTTTTTGCATTTGTTCCTCCTTTCCTCTTTCTTTAATAGGATGCCTAATTCACAGATTGATATCCTGTTGTTGGCATTCAGCATCATCAGTGTCAGCCTCTCTGTGTCATGGGGAACTGCTGACATGTATCCCATGGTAGTTCATTGGGAAGCAAGTCATGAGAGGACAGGGGTTTGGAAACAGTGAGAAAATAGTAGCAGAAGAAAGGAATAGAGGTGTCTGAGAGAGTTTGAATCTGATTCTAGCTTAGAGACCCTAGCTCTTTGAGGATGAATCTGTTATCAATATGTTGGGAAGGATTAGCTTATCTCTACAGTGCAGTTTTAGGAGTGCAGAGCTCTCTTCCCTATTGATGCCCTATCTGTGGAGTATTTGGCTCACTATTGAGGTGCTAATGTGTGACACTTCCCACCTAAAGACCTCAGTCTGCAAGCTCTTACCTGCTTTGGTGGGTGAGTAGTTGAGGTGTCTGCAGATGACAGGGCTGATCCAGCAGACTGTTTTCACTGGGAAGGCTGCTGATGAAGCTGGGTCTATATTCTGGTTACAACTTGGCTTGATTTATAGCTTATCGACTCCTGGGTGACTGGGGCTGAGTTGTGGCTGCTTTGGACATCTGGAAAGCAGAAATTGAGGGGAAGGCAAGATTTATAAGTGACAATAAAATTAAGAGCTGGTAGGTAATATTTATTCCATATTCGCTGGTCTTTGTTAAAAAGTGTGGAGGGGAAGGCAAACCTAGGAGGAGCAGACAGAAGAGAGAAAACCACATTGGAACAGCTCAGTTTGAGCTCTGTCTTGTAAGTGCATCTAGTTGGAGCACAGTGAAATTCAGTGCTAACCTGGATCCTTGAGGCAGACTTTATTGTGGAATTCACTAAGGTTCATGCAGTCTTTTAGTGCTGTTTATTGCAGTTTCTGATGGATCTTTCCCAGTTCTCAGTTACCATAATTATTCTTTGGCATGTGTGCTCTGGAGTTCTTGCCTTGTGACTATAATAGCTAGCTCCCCCCCCAGAACATCTCCTGTTCATCAAATGGCAGTGTAGCAAGTTTGGGTAGTACTCTTCTTCTGGGGATCTGAAGGCTGGGGTGTTTTTTTTAAGACAGTCTAGCAACTCTAATGCCAAACCACCCACACTAGGAGACAACATATGGCAGCTCCTCTGAATTAACATGCAGATAAGTAGCATATCACCTAGTGTTTTTAAAGAGGCTTGAGCCTTGATAGCTGCCTTCTAAGGCTTTGGCTATCTGGTTATCTCCCCACAACTCAGAAAACACAACCTTGCAGATAATGAGACATGATTTAAGACTGAATTTTGGCCATGTTTTGCAACTCTGTAAAGGTGTGGACAAACAGATTGTTGTTTTGTACTTGAGTAGATGCATATGGGTATGGGTGTAGGCAGCTATGTTTGAATCCTTTCCCCTCTCCTTATGGAGGCAGCAGCTCCGCAAATAACCTGTCTGTAGCATCTGATGTTTGGTGGTGGTAGCAAACAGGTTTGCTTCAAGCTTTGTAGATGCTGTAGGAGAGATCTGGGGCAAAGAACAGTCTGGAGAAAGGAGAGTGACTGAGCAAAAGGATTGTGTTTCTCGTGTAGACTTCGGGGCAGGTGCCTCCCGGAAGGTGCCTGAGTGTTCATGTGCATCAGAGGGTAGAAGGCTGGGATTCGGGGGAAGGGGAGGAGGATGGTGCTTGTTTTACATCTCCCAGTCATTTGTACACGAGGCTGAATTAATTTCCAGCACACTGAGGTGACTTCATGAATTCCAAAAGGAGTTTAATGTGTTAAATTGGTGAAGAAAAGGGACGCAAGAGAAATTCCTGCTGTAAACAATCACCCAGTGTCGAGAGCAAGACATTGGGGGGGGGGGGGGGNTTGTTTTGTCAATAAATGATGCTTCTCCTACATAGATGACAGAAATTGGACTTTGCCCTGGAAACAGCAATATTTGATACCCCAGGCAGCTTATTCCCAGCTCGGCTCACACTTGACTGAATACACTGATCGATTAGCCGCGGCTTAACTAAGCCTCCTCATTTCCTGCCTTCCATTACCTCGCTGGCTCAGGCTGGAGCTTCTTTGTGCCTTGCCTTCTGCACCGAGATAAGCCATCGAGGCATGTTCCTATTAGAAAAGCTCTTGTAGATGAAATAGTCATTAGATAACACTAACAGGTTTAAAGGTCACAGTCTTTGTGTTGGTTCAGGTTAGGAGGACAGGAACCAAAAGGGCTGCTGCCTCGGGTGGTTGTGTTCCAGGGGCAGAGAGGATTAAAGTGCACGTTGCCATATTTAGTGCTCTTATTGAATGTGTTTATTTCTTGCTGCATGCTGATAGCTCTCGCTTCTCACAATGCTGCTGTGTTTGCAAGAGGTAATTATGTGTTAATATGCATGCATCTGAAGTAAATAATCAAGCTGCAAAAAATAACACTCATTTAGAGTAATAACCTCTGTATTTCCAGGCTGGGTTTTCTTGGCTTACAAACAGCTGATCAAGTTTCTGATTTAATTAGAAAACAGCCTACAAAAAGAGATCCTGAGCACTTGAAATTGCATGTGCTATTGTAGAGTAGGAAGAAAAATGATCCTTGCTGGATCTCTTTAGCTCCTGATTTCCAGATAGTTTCATTTGTGTCATCCCTCTGCCTTCTCCGCCCCCCTCCCTGCCCCCCTCACCCTGCCAGGCTGTTTGGTATGAGCTGTCTTTAATTTTCTTTTTCCTTCCTCTTGAATATTAGTAAATGTCAGAATTGAGTGAGTGGAACAAATACTTCTACAGTAGGAGGAGAAATAAAGGGGAAAACTCAGCGTGGCAGGGGAGGGGAGGGGAAGGGTGAGACACAGCAAGTGCTGCTTGTGTTGGAGTCGGACTAATCCTGGGTCATGGAGCATAATTAGAACTGTTTGTGTGGAAGGAAATAATCGTTTTGTGGAGGGACAAAGAGTGTCCCAAAGGAGCTGGTTAATTTTATACTGTTAAAAAAGAAACAGAATGGCCACTTGAAAACTGGCTTTGTGAGGCCAGAGCTCCTGTGCTGCAATGCACAAGTTGTTTGTTCTGAGCAGTGGAGTGGCTGTTGGGATCATTAACATGCTGTTAAAATATTCCAAGGAATTTGAGAGCTTAGAATTAGTCACATGATTAATTTTTTTTCCCCTAATAGAAAAATATCCTTCTTGAAAACGTTTGAAAGGAAAGATATTCTTTTCCTTGTTTCTGTTTTGCTGTTTGTTTCTTTGCAAGAGCTCCTCTCCACTGGCTCTCCAGCATGCCCATCTGTCATCTCCAGCCTTTGCTATATTGTTTCCAGAGCTAGTTGTGATTGAACATGGTACCTAAATAGGGCAAGTAAGGAAGGATCCTGCTTAAATCCCTGGGAGAGGATCTGCAGGACATCTGTGATCATTTGGACTGTTTGGGTAGTCAGAACCCTGGGAAGAGAATGTGGAATCTCTTAAGGTAGCAGTTGTCCTGTGCAGTAAGCCTGTTTTCAGGTGTGTCCTAAAAGGGAGCTGGCACCTTGGAATGGTCACAAATGCTGTGGAAATCAATATTTTCATCCTTTTAAAGAGAACCTGCAAGATTATTTTTTCCCCTTTTAAGGGGGAGGCTTTTTGTGAACTAGAAGCTGACCAGATGCTTGCCAACTGGAATGCTTTAATCCATTTACAGACTTTGTCTAATTCTCATTCAGTATCCAAAACTGATTCATGTTTTTTCAGGGGAACAAAACCCAAACCAGCAGCAACAACAAAAACCCCAAATGAGTAATTTCTGAGTAGTGCAGCAATAGAGAATAATTCAAGGGGGAGAAGAGGGTTTTGTAGCACAGGGAACCTCGGAGCTGACAGACACTCTAAAGCACTTGCCATTGCTGTGATTTCTGCCTGAATTTGGCATGTGACTATCTGCAGCTTCTCATATGTAAAGGTGTAAAAACAAAAAAAAACCAATCCCACTTCCTGAACCAGGGACACTTCTTTATGTGCACAGGGTCCTAAAATAAATTGTCTGCCACAGAAGCTGGCGCCTTGACGCCTCCCAGTGTAGTCTGCTTTGTAAGGGATGTGTGTAGACACTGGAGTTAGAGATGTAGATGGTTAGAAATACATATTTAGGGAGCTGGCTGACAGAAGAGCATGTCTAGGAATTTCTGTGCCATGAAGGATGTGAATGTGCAGAACAAGACTGATGGAAGGTTTATTTTTTAGGGAGCTTGAAACTTGAGGTTAAACCCCATGGAAGCATGTATGTTGGAGAGGAGGGAGAGAAAATGCTTTCTAAGATGCAGCTTTTCAATTCATTGGACAAAAAGCAGCAATCATGCTCAAAAGAGAGGTATTTAGGAAGGAGATCAGACCCCTCTCACACTCCACCCCCCAAAAAGCCATGGCCAAAGTAACTCACGCCCCAAACCCAACAGCTGGCAGCAGAGGACACGTAGCAGCTCCTTCCTGTGTCACCATAGTTTCAGCTGTATCATTGTCCAGAGACTTTAGTGTCAAAAGTTGATTGCACATCTTGGTTGGAAAGGGTATTTTTGTTGCTGTGTTCCTTACTCATGGAGGCACTGAGCTGTGCTGCATGAGTGTTCTGTGATTCAGGTGACCAAGAGCAGTCAGCGTTGCTGAGCGTGTGCTGCCTTCAGTTGTGGGAGATCTCTAATGAGTCTGGTAATTTTGAGATGTGCCTATTGACCATCTTCAGCTTTTCCTGTCATTTATAATTCATTTAAAATGCCTATTTCATAAAATTTAGGTTTTAGAAGTTAAAAGCATAAAGGAGATGCATGCCATGGCTTCCAATCTGTGCTTACAGACACCATTTGGGTTGATTGTCTGTTGCTTTGATCATCTCTCTTCATTCCTAACCTCATCTTTTTTCTCTACAGTTTTTATAGGCACATTTGTTTTTGTTTCTGAAGTGTAGTGAAAGAGAAGCAGTTTTCTGTTATGAAATACCCTTGGATTTCCTTTTTCTTTGTAGTTTTTCCCTCTGCCAGTCCCTCACAACTACATGATCAGCCTGGAGAAGTCCATCCCATTCTTGTTGGCAGGTTGCAGTGTAGGAAAATTCATCATTGCCCTGAAGACTTCTCAGCTTCATCCAGCCTCCTGAAATTCAATCTCATTCTTCCTGATAGTGAATCTGATTTCAGGGGAGGAAATGTTGTAGTTCTTTCATTGTGCAGAGTAACAGCTCACCTCTGGAATAAAACAGAGGGAAGGGAGCAGCTAAGAGACTGAGTGGGAAAACAGCTTTTCAGAATGGGAAACAAGCACCTGCTCATCACATGGGGATGCTTGGAGTAGCAGAAGCTCCAGCCTGGGTGGCTGTTATGGTTTCCTAAAGTGTGGGATCTTTGAGTGATGAGATGGTAAAATACTGTAAAACATAATAAGTACTCTGACGAATGAGGATGTGTGTCAGTGTGTGAATATTCCTAACAAGCTCTTGTGTAGCCTCCTGCTGTTCCCTTGGGGTTTTTTTTAACACCTCTTGGGGAATCTGTGTGTTTGTGGTGAAGCTTACAGGTGACAGCAGTGAGCAATAGCTGATTCTCTGTGCATTGACTGTATGACAAACTGGGAAGGCCTTCTGAGAGGAGAAGAGAGAATGAGGAGGTTCTTTCTGGCAGCAGGTGGGGAAAACCTCAACTCCAGCCACTAATTTCTTCTGGCCAAGTGTGTCAGAATGCTTTGTGTTGACCTGTGCTGTTCTGTGATATAATAAGAAATGGAGACAGGGAAGTTAAGTGCTTGCATCACCATCTCCTTTTAGTCTTGGCCTACTTCAAAAATAAAGCTGTGGCCTCCTGACTCACAGCTCTGTGTGATGCCAAGGCAAAGAAAACATTGGAGACTTGAGATCCCTCCCTGTCTGTTGTAATACCATCTCAGTGTGTGCATGTGGAAAGGGTTTAACCTTCACACACATTTTCCAGAGCTCTCTCCTCCCCTCCTAGCAGAGTCACTGTAAGCTACCTATCAGGCTGTATCCATTCATGCATCCTTGGCTGCCTTTGTCCTCTTGAGGACCAGCTCTTCATTTTGCCAAGATACAGTAACTGGTTTCCTCTTCTCAGATCTCTCCATTGGCTTCTGGTTGTTCAGACACTTGATAGCTGGAGACAAGCATTTGGAAGCAGCAGCCCTGGCAGAGCACAGTGTAGATTTTTTGGTCCTTCTCCTCCCCTCAGTGTCATTTGCTATTCAAAACCACTACCACCACCAGAATTCCTCCTTCACAGTTGCCTATGTGTGTCCTTATGCCTGCTTTGCACTGCTCCTTCCAGAGTTGTATCCTTTGAAAAACACCCAAATTTAATGGCACACACCAAGAAAATGGAAGCATTCCCTTTTAATGCTTGTTGGAAACTCTTTGGGCATCCAGGTGGGAAGTTTTCATGCACCAAGGGCTGCTGTCTGAGTGCTCTCATGGCTCTGTGTGACACCAGAGAGATGCTCTCGCCTCTCAGCCAAGAAATGCAAAGAGAACTTGCAGAGAAACAAACACTGGCTTAACATTTGTAGCATTTATGAACTCCTAGCAAGAGGGTAGCAGAATATTTCCTTGTATTTTGGTTTTGTCTTCAGAATTCAGAGAGATTATCCATAAGGACTGAACTTGATTTCAGGAGAACAGAACTCTAACCATGTTTTTTGAACAGCAGGCACCAGAAATCAGTGTTACCTCTTAGACTTTATCCTTTCAGGGTTGTTTTTCATGCATTAAACCAGCTCCTTGCCTTTGAGAAAATGTTATTAAAGAATAAAAACAACTTAAACAGCGATTGAGGTTTCTCCTGTACAGCACAGGGATGCTTAGTACGTTGAATGTGCATAAAGCAGATGCAGTAGTAGTGGTTGGTTAGTTCCCAACCCTTTTTCTGGCCGAATGCTGCCACTAGCAGTTGTTCTGTGGAATTACAGAGAGTTGGCATCAAAGGCTTCAAGGAGTGCATTGAATGGAAAGATCTTGGTGTTGTTTGTTAAGCAGAAAAGGGTGGAAATGGCTGTGTAAGGCTGAGGCTGCTGTCAAGAGAAGAGGCGTCGCTTTCTGGTCCGGTAACCTGTGATTTAACTTGTAAATGTTTTAAGAGCAGCCTTAGAAGAGTCCAGAGAAAACAAACAGTGCTGGTAGCTGCCTCATGCCAAAAGAATGTTAATTTCCTTTCAGACCTTCCTCTGTTCCTTCAAGTGCTTTGGAGCAGTAGAAAGAATTAACTAGCCAGGGTTTCAAAGATAAACTGAAGCAGAGTCTGTCATAACTTGATCTATAAACTCCCTCTCTTTTTAAGTGCTATTTATCCTTCAGCTTCCTTCAAAGAAACAACAAACTGGTAGCTGGATTCTCAAATGCAAAAGGAGCACTTGAGGGAGTAAATTTGGTAATTGGTGTAAATTTGCTGTTGGTTTTGTGAGGTTGTTGGTTTTGTGAGCAGTCAGAGCCTGTAATGGTTGGGGGGGTGGAAGTGCAGCATCCTAGGCTTTCGTGGAAAGGAGTGTAATAAAGAACATCTACAGTTATGTCTGAATCCATCTGTCCTTGGGGGGGTGGAAATCTGGTATCTCTTGGTTGCAGCTGTGAAGGAGGTTTGCCCTGAGTGATGTTACTGCTGTGATTCTGTGCTTGGCCCTAAATACTTGTTTGGAGAAAGCAGCAGACTAAGATTGTGCTGCATGAGGCTGAAGATTCCAGTCCTTTTCTGATCTCTGCCTCTTCTCTTCTCGGGGTAGTTTTTGGTAAGCAAATAATTAGTATCTGCTGGCCAGATAATTAGAGCTACAACTGCCTGATGTTGCTGTAGGTTCCTCCTGCCTTTGTCTAGCTTGAAAGTCATTGAGCCATTAGCCCATTGCCCTTGTTCCGTTGTCATACAAATGTTTTCCTCCCTTTTGGGCCTCACCTTAGGTTTTCCTCGGTGTGAAAAGAAATGTACTGTGGAAGATTGTGTCAGCTGTGGTCTGATTGCCTTTAGTAATGCCTCTAGACCTTCTCTTTCAGAGTAAACGGGACCACCTCCTTATGAATGTCAAATGGTACTATCGCCAGTCTGAAGTCCCAGACTCAGTCTATCAGCATTTGGTTCAGGACAGACACAATGAGAATGGTAAGTTAGGCTCTCCAGAGTTAAGGCTTCTTTACTTCTACTCTGAATGTTAAGTTCTGACAGTCCAGAGAGCCAGGATGCTTTTGCAGCAGGATGTGTGCAGCATTCTTGAGGGAGATAATGGATGAGAAGATGACTGGGAGTGTGTTTCTTACCTGCCTGGTTTTGTCCTAACTGGTGTGTGTCCAGTAACCTGGCATCAGGGACAATCAGGCACAGTTAAATACTGTGCTGGGTTACACTAATACTGTGAGAGAATAGAAGAGAGTAACACTGGCTCCTTTGTAGGCCTTCAGGACAGTGCACTAATGCCTAACTGGCTGAAGACCAAGCTCTGGAGAAACTGAATCTCTTCTTTTATGGGGATTCTGCAAGCAGGGTCATGAAAACTAGGTTTTTAGGTTCATGCTACCTTGCACCTCAGAGTACTGGGGGATTGATGCTGCAGGGAGTGATGCAACTGAAGTGCCTGTAGCTGAGTTTCCCACTTTTCTCTGTGCATAAACAAGTGTGATCTTGGGCTTAACAGAATAAGACAAAACCTTAGTACATATTCCAGTGTCATTTATCCCTTGCCTCTAGGGAAAGACTCAACATTTGCTTCTGTTCTCACCAGAAACATTTCCTTGAGGCAACTTAAGGTACTCCAAGGTGAATTGGGATGATAAAAGTCGATGCTTGAATATGGAACACAGCAACTTTTTGGTGCATGGCAGCAGAAAGCTGAACATACCTTCTCCTTTCTGCAGGCATTAAGGGCATTTTCTGTGTACATTAGCCAAAGCTGCAGAAATCTAACATTTCTCTTACAAATTGAGTTGAAAGTTCTCCCAGGGGGATTGTAGGCACAGTGCCAGGGGAGCAGTTTTGATACCATGGCTGCATTTCAGGGGCACACTTGTGCAGGTGGAGAGGTGGTTTTGTGTTCTTCAAAGGGATTATAAAGAAGCCATGGAAAAAGTTGTCTTCCAGTTATTTGTTAACACTGAGAATGTTGTGTATTTCAACATAAATAGCAGTATTTATCTCAAAGCCAGAGCACTGAGCAGTTAATACTGTCAGGATTTTGTTGAAGGTTTGAGATGGAACAGGCAAAAGAACCAAAAACTTAATCAGGACACCAGGACTCCCTGCTAAATTAACTTCCTTAGTTCCTTTCACTTTGGAGTGACCATTTCCAGTGGTCAGTGGTAAGATGTGTCACCAATACTCCCAAAAGCTCTTTCCCTTCAGCAGTTCTTTAGCTGTAGCAAGGGAGAATTGAGGTGTAGAATTGAGTATCCCCTTATTTCCATGACCTCCAGGCCATGTCAGCAAGCTGAGTGTGTGTCTCTAAGAAACTTTGACCTGTAAAAACCCCAACTACCTGTAAAATGGCAGTGGTGGATGCTTTCAGACTGCAGCTAATGCACTGGTGGTTTTTTGTTTGTGTTCTTGCTTTCTGGCAGACTCTGGACGAGAGCTGGTTATCACAGACCCAGTGATCAAGAACAGAGAGCTCTTCATCTCTGACTATGTTGACACTTACCATGCTGCTGCCCTCAGGTGAGTTCCAGAGGATGGGGTGCAGTGTCTTGGAGGCAGGAGAAAAACCTTCCTGAGAGAGAGTTGCCTTTTCTGGTTTGGTGTGTGTGGATCATTAACATACTGCTCAGCTTTCTCCTCATCTCCTACAGTAATTAACTTGTGTTATCTGCTCTCACTCAAAAAGGAGCTGTAATTCTCCAATCTCCTTTTCATCACAGTTAATCAATGTTCCTCAGAAGATAGTTTCCCATCATTGCCAATTTAGGTTATTGCTAGTTCCTGCAGCAATACTGCCCCTTCCCTCCTGCCTGTTTGATTTCCCTGTTAACAATAGCATCTCCTAGGAAAGTGGCTGTTAGTGTGTTGCCCTGATTAAATTCCCTTAAAGGCTTTTTCTCTGAGGCTCTTGTCATTGTTGCAGCTCAGCTAAGAGCTCCATTACGAGCTAGCTGCAGAGACAGGAGGTAATGGACCCCTGGATCCTTCCCTGCACTAGCTGCCCTTCCCTGCAGCTTGCTGCTCTCTTTCCTCACCGGGATTTTAACTTGAGTGGCTAACCTCTGGCTGGGCTGAGGGGCTACACCCTTACTTAAAAGTAGATTAGCTAATGGAAGCAGCAAGGTGTTCTTTTTCAGCAGATTTTCAGCCTGCCAAACGGGCTCAGATATTGTCACAATGCAAATTGAATCATCTCTCCCTGATAATAATGCTCAGATGGTGTTTCACTTCAGCCATCTGGAGGCTTGTTTTCTGTGCAGTCCCTTTGCTGAAGCCACTTACTTCAAGACAAACTGGTTGCAGCTTCTGTTAGATGGGTGGCAAAGACATCTTTGATTTACATGTGAGATGTTTTTAATAAACTCAGAAAATTCCAGTGGTGTCCTGTGATCCCATGACACTCCACAGTGCCTGCTCTGGGTTACAGGAGGTCACCTTCCCATTTCAAGTCCATGTGCTTAGAAACAAGCTAGCAGGAGTGAGGCTGTCTTCATGGAACCAATTTTGGAAATCTGTCTGCTTCAACAGAGAGAAACTCAACTGTGTGGATGGGGTTTTCCCTGGGAGCATTTGAACTGCTCTTCTGCATCCTTTCTCTCCTTTTCCTTTAAAGACAAGAGAAAACTGGAATCTTTGTGTGTACCAGGCAAACCTGAAGAATAGCCTTCTCTTCCCCCCCTTGCAAAAAGTGAAGGCTGATCACTTCTTGAACCTGTCCTGGGTTCTATCTGCCCTCTTTTAGTTGGGAAGTGCAAACCACAGGCACCTTTGAGATCACCTTTGGCTTCTCTTTGCTGGCATATGGCTTGGCTGTCCTTTTGCTGTCTTCTGGGTGGGCTGTGCTTCTGATGATCCTTACAGGCTTGGAGATGGTATCTAAAGGTGCTGCTAACTGAGAGAATTGTTCTTTTGCAGGACAAAGGTGCTGGTTTTGCTGATTCTTTGCTAGGAGAACTGTGATTCCATGTCAGTCATTTTCAGTGTACCAGAGGAACATCAGGGTTCTTACAGATGGAGAACACAGAGTAGGCAGAGTGTACTGTGGTGTGTGCAGGAAGGTTAACATGAAATTCTGATTTACTCTGAGATGATTTCTCTGGCCACTGCAAACAAATGGCTCTGGTCACACAATGAATGGGTGACAAACTGGGAAATAAACCCAGTGACTGTAACTACCAATCTTCTGCTTGAACCAGGGGGAAAAATTGAACCAGGGGTAGATCCCTGTGGAAGTGTGCAATAAAAGTTATGTCCTTTTTACCTAGATGGTATTTTTTTTTTGGTGGTAATATATAGTACTGCTTGTGGGAACTGCTGTGAACAGGCTGTGCTGTCATCAATACAGAGAACACAAGCTTCTCTGGCAAAGGCTTATTAACTGTCAGATGAATTATTGAGAAGAAACTCAATCTTTCTCCCCAAAATACATTACAAATGTGAATTTAATGTGAGACACCAAAACAACCACCCCTTCTCATTTTCTTTTCTTTCTTTCTCCCTGAATGACTCAACTAGGAAACTAGCTTCAGCCACCAGGGGTAAAATAAATATTAGTGAAGGAGTTTGTCAGTATTTCTGTGTGATGTCTCAATTATAGACCTAGTTAATGTTCCATTCCAACCTGGCATGACCTCAGCAAGATCCAGTGTTGCTTTGTCCTTTGGCAGAAAGGCAATTGACTGAGAATTAGGCAATCACAGGGGCAATTATGCAGCCTGAGCTCACAGGAGAGCCCTATTGATTTTGTCTTAAAACTGTTGGGCAGTTTTAGTCATCCTTCACCCTTCTGGTGTGTGTTTTCCTCACCTGCAGTAGCTGATGTTGTCTGTTGGAGACCTCCTGTTCCAAAGCCAAGTTTTTAGTGGCTGATGATGGGTAAACCTTTTTTGAAGTGCTTTACCATGAAAAGATTAGGAAGGGGGAAGGAAGCTTAACATTTCCACTCTGTAGTGGAGTTGTTCAAGTGTGCAGTGCTGTTAAGCTCTGCTGAGAAGACTGGGCATACAGATCCAGTGTCATTACAGGCAGAAGTAATTATTCACCTTGCTGTCCTGGTGGCAATAGGACTTTTCATTCCCTTTTTAACCAAGCCTGGCAAAGCCTTTCAGAATGTTAACAAAGCTCCACAGCAGCTTATTTATAACAGCAAATACTCCTCAGTAAATACAAGTGGAGAAGAGATGCTCTCTGTACTCATGCTAGACAGGCTGATACACTGAGAGAGCAAAATCACCTGCTTAGGTTATTGCATTGCATCAGGTTTAGCTGCAGAGCAGTAACTCTTTGGCTCTCTGGCTCATTTGTCTCTGCTGCTTCTGATCTGATTGACTTGGTGGCAGTAAACTGCAGTGCCCTGAATGACAACACAGGAGCAGGTGCTGAGCATTACCAGTCCAAGAAACCCTTGAGGAAATGAGATGCAGCTTCTTACAGCTACTCCTCATGCTCATCCTGAAGGAGAATGACTTCATCAAGGAACTATATTAAAAACTATTAACAATCTGTGGCAGAACAAGCCAATAAATCCTCTTTTAAAACTTCTTTCTTTTTTAATGCCTTTGTGCTTTACTCCTGCATGGAAGGGAGGAAGGTTTGTGTGCTTGGAGTCTGCATTGTTTGGATTGCAGGCTTGCTAAAAACAGCATACCTTTGCTTTTGATTTGCAAGTGTTAACTAAACTGAAGTTTCATGTAGCTTTCTAAAGCAAAAGCTGACTTCCCAAATAGTATGAACTGTAGCAGTTTTGAACCTCCCTTGCAAACCTAAGTGTAATAAGCACTTCAGAGATGTTTTCAGGGTTGTGTTTCTAGGATAGTGTTTGTTAGGCTGATTAACTTGGGCTTTGGGCTCAGGTCTGTCTGCTGGTTGAATGAGAATTAATGTTTGTAGAACACCATCTGAGATGCTGTAACTTGAGTTTTCTGCCTTTTCCACCATGGGAAGGATCTGCTTGGGTATTTGTTACAACAGGCTTAGATTTATGATGTTCTAGGCATTTAGGAGTTCACAAGGATGGCTGTGGCTTACACACAGATTGCAGTGGCACTTAATTAAAATAGCTCTTGTTCAAGATAGGATTCTAATGCCATTTTCCCTCTTTCTTTCAGAGGGAAGTGTAATATCTCCCATTTCTCTGACATATTTGCTGCTAGAGAGTTTAAAGCCAGAGTGGATTCATTTTTCTACATCCTGGGCTATAATCCAGAGACAAGGTAAGTGAAATGACTTTCCAAGGCAAGCTTTACCACTGGCATGAGCCTGCAGGAACAGGAAGACTACTCAAGGGAAGAGAAGTTAATTTTAAGTATGATGCTGCTAGGATGGTGGGGTGGAAGGGAATGTGAGGGAGAAGCTGCATCTCCCTGCTGAGTGAGTGGATGACAAAATGATGCAGTGAGTTGTGACATCTGGCTGCATCTCTGGTTTCATACTGCACTGCTTCAGAACAGCTTTGGACAACTGTGGCATTTTGGTGAAGGTTGCAGACAGTAGCAGGGGTCTTTAGCTGCCTCACTGGATAAAGGAACACCTCTGAAAACACTTCTAAAATGCATTCACATCTTCTGGTGAGCAACAGTGAAACTTCCACACTTCTAAGAGATGAAGTGGAAGGAAAGTTCAAGTGTGGAAATCGATGCTGGCATGTGTGAATACTGAGAGGCCCTTATCAGCACCTCCTAGTTTGTTTGGCTGGTCTAGAGCAAATTAAAGGTATAAAAAGAACTTGTGTGGGGAATTAATACCTATTTTCAGAAGGTATGTTCAGCACACTCTTCCACTTCAGTTCTTTCAGGCTGCCTGGCAGTTGCCCAACTAATCTTTATCAGCTCTCTTTGGAAAGCAAAGCTGGTACTAGACTGTACCTTCCTTATTTTTCAGCTCCAAAGCATGACTCTTCTTTTTTTGAGGTACTTTTGTGATGCCTTAAATATGAGAGAGAAGTCCTTAACAAATACCAGCCTTAGTGTGTGTTGTCTAGGGGCATATTTCTGCCAGCACTGGAGTAGAAGATGAATCATGTGTAATGGGGCTGAGCCAGGTCTGTGCTGCCTGCAAGTTGTGGTGTTGTTTCAGTGCAGAAAACAGAGTTAGCTGTGGACCTTGGTTTCTGGAGACATTGTTGAGAAAAGTATTTCAACTGGGGGTTAGAGAGACCTATAAATAATGAATATTCCAATTGTTAGATGGTAGATTTACTGGTTTGAGTGCAGATATGAATCTTCATGCTTCAGGGCAGAGCCAACCACTAACTGCTTGCAGTTAGGAAGAAACTCTCTGTGTGGGCATGTTCTTAGGTAATTGCCTGTTGAGGAGGTTTCCTGTACCTTCCTCTGAAGTGTCTTAAACTGTCTGAGACAGGCTGTGGGACTAGGTAACCTCCCTGAGCTGGGCCAGTTTCCACTGGTAGCAGGGGTGGGCAGTGGAAGCCCCTCGGAGGCTAATCTTGGCAGTGTCTGGTGCTGAGCTCTGGGAAAGGGGCATGAATCCTAGGGTCTTTTAAAAGGAAAAGATGCTAAAATGTAATTGTACCATCATTTGTTGGGGGGTTTTTGGCTCAGTCTGACAAGGCAAGGCATTTATGAAGTGTGTCATGAAACACCTCTGACACTCAGCACCTTGCTTTGCCCTCACGGTTCTCTGTTCTCATGTCACTGTTCTTCAGTGCATTTGTGTTTGGAGACTCTGAATGCTAAGTGAACAATTTGTTGTAGTGTTCAGGTTTTGTGCTTAATGGATGATTTCTCTTATGAAATGCCATTTCTGAGAGTTGTGAGTGCATTTTAAACCCACTTCCTCTCTAGAAGGAGCTGTTAATTCCTCCAGCTATCAATGGAAGGACAAAGCAGAACACTTAGTGAACAGCTAATTATTCAGACTAGCCAGAGCCAGCTCTCCAAATTTAGGTTTTCTTTATTTGGTTACAGCCAGAGGAGTTTTTAGATCCATCTTTTCAAGTCTGTATTTTGCCTTGGTGTGAGAAGAGGTTTAGAGAAAGGAACCAAGTCCAGGTGGTTTGGTTGGGTTTGACCTGTCTTTGCTGCTGCAGATCCCTCATTCTGGCTGGTTTGCTTTTGGAGGTAGAAGTATTATCATTCTCATTCCAGGATGACCTGTTTGTCTAGAGAAACAAAACTTTGTCTTCAACTTGATCTGCTTTTCTAATGTTGTGTTTTTCCTATGGAAAGTGTTTATGGTGTCTTGAATTGCGTGTAGAACAACACAGAACAACCCCCAAGAACCCCAGGCACTGGCATGGTGGATGTGTAGTCAGAGGCCCTTTTGATCTTGGAGCACACAGTGCTATAGGAGAGTGTGCTTTGTCCTTTCTTTTCTGTTGAAAGCTTGCTTGACTGCAGGTTTAGCTTGGGAAGTATCAACCATGATCTTGTTGTTGATCATTCTGTGGTCTGGAAGTGGTAAACCTGTGTGTTTTGGGATAACTTTTTCCTTTAAGGTGTGTGTCAAGCTGTTTGTTTGACTTTTGTATAGAGTTCAGTAAAAGATTACACACTGTATTTCAGGGATTTTCACACCAGTGAGAGAAATCTGACTGAGGAATAAATACCTGAAGTAATCATAAAGCCAGAGACTGTTTTCACTTTGAATAGTGTTAATCAAGCTAGTAAGCAGACCTGAAGCATGTTCCTGGCTCTCCAGAGTGTGGAACACATCCACTAGGTTTGTAGAGCCAGCTGAGAAAGAAAACTGATTTTATGCTGAGTACTTTAATTAATTTTGTGTCTTCAGAGGAGTGACTGCTCTGACACTAATCCTACTGATGTGGAATGCCACTCACTCTTAGGTTCTCCAAATGACCAGATGAGACCAGGGCTTTATCAGAGAAGAAGGGTGGATTGTGTGTATGCCCTGAAATGAGTTTGGGAGCATGACAGTGTGTGTGGAATAGCAGTCAAGAAACATTAAAGGACAAAGGAAAACAGAGCTGCTGTACCACTTCAGAAAATCAGTAACTGCAGCAGCTTGAGGGAACTTGCTGATTTGGGTGTTGGAGCCAGAAGTCAGCTCTGCTTGTTTAAAAAGAAACATGCAGGAAGGCTTGGGAGTGCTGTTGAATGTGCTGCTTGGCCTCAGCCAGCTGTTTTTCACCAGCTCACATCTTACTTCTCATCTACAACAATTCTGGTTACTAGCCTCTCTGTAGTAGAGGGCCAGATGTAGCTGGTTGTGGTGAGAACTTCTCCCAGTCCTTCCTTCTGTCCTCTGCCATCCTGCATGGCTGCCAGGAACAACTTGGAACTCTCTTACTCGAGGATGCAGCCATGCCAAAGGCCACTGTTGGTCTTGGCCTGGCTTTGTGGGGTACTGGCAGGTACTAGGCAATCAGTTCTTTGATCCCAGGAGTAAGTAAATCCGTGGTGAAGTTTGGTCTGACACTGACATCTGTAGCTATCCATGCATTTAAATGCTAGGCAATTTTTTCTTGGAACTAGAAATAGTCAGGTGTTCTACAAACCAAAAGTCTACTGCAGCCTAATCCTTTTTGAACCTAGAAACTTTTATCATGACTGGTTTTGCTTGGTTTTAATTTTTTCTGCCAAGTTCCTCTGTCCTGTGGCTTAGGGAATGGCTTCTTCAGTTGAGGGCTGAGCTTTGGTAGCATCAGAGAGTTTGAGCAGAGCCACAGGAGCTGAAAGGTTCAAGCTCCTGAATGTTGGAGTTGTTATTGCAGGATCACTGAAGGAGCCCAGCCAGTGCTGGTGAAGGTTCCCAAGAAGGGAGTGTGAGGTGCCATGTGCAAGATGAAAGGTTGTTAATAAGATATTCTTACTGGGTGATATGGAGAGGGAAAATTTGGGCTTGTTCTCTAGCCTGGTGTTTTGCTTAGTCTGTTTCTCCGTCAGAATTGGAGAAACTTTTTATCCTTCTCTAGCCTTGCAGTAAATTCAGGCAGCTCAGATCCCCTACAGTGGAGGCAGGTCAACTAAGGAAAGCATTTTATGCTGTAGGGGGAAGGGATATTGCCTCCCTATAAATGGGTAGCTAAGAATGGGTTTGACAATTACATTCATTAACAGGAAGGCGAAAAATGAGGGATGATGAAGGGAAGGAGGAACACTGAGTCAAGTCTGGTTCCTCTGGGGTGCTTGGAAATGGCCGTGAGCATTTATTTAAATGTTCTCTTCTATTGTATTGTTGACAGAATAATACTAATATTAATTATGATTATTTCTTGTGAATCAGCTTGCTGCTGCAAATAAATTGTCTCTGAAAACGTGAAGCTTCTGTCACTTGGAAAATGAGGTGAAATGAAAAGCCCTCAGCCTTCTAATCAACCTAATTCCGTGACAAACTAATCCCAAAGGAGGCAAACCAACCACTTTCAGAGCCCTTTTTCAAATGCGTGCGTGTTTCAGTCGGAGAAGGTCTGGCAGCGCAGGCAGGGAGCCTTGGGCTGCCTGAGCTCGGGAGCGTTGTCTGTAGCAGATCCCCTCGCTAAGGCCCCACTTCCCTGCGCACGGAGCTGGGTAGGCAGGAGTCGCCGAGGCTGCTCGGAGCCGTTCCGAGCTCCCTGGGCTTTATTTACGGAAACAGCAGAGGCTTGAGATTGATTGCGTGGTGAGACAGTGTGTGGCTGAGGGAGGGTCACAGCACATGCTCAGTCCTGGCAGTCCGAGGGCGAAGTTTCTGCGTTCTGCGTGCAGGCTTAGGTCATAGCACAAGCTCAGTGAAAGCTCTCTGAGGTCTCTCAGACTGCATGTGCCTCCATTTTGAGTTGGTAGAGTGGAAAAGGCAGAGTTTTAGCTGTTAACTAGAGGGTTCAGGAATACATCTAAACCCACCAGAGCCTGTCATAGGCATGGATGATCCATTCAGCCCCTGCAGGTAGGCTACATCACTCTGGCCTCCCGTGAACAATGATGATTTTTGCTGTTGTTTGTGACTTCTGAAATGTTGATGAAATCATTTTATTCCTAGTGCATGTTCCTCAGAACCCTGTCAGCACAACAGCTTTGCCGTGCAGCAGTTGGGCTGCTGCAGGAGGGCACCGAGCAGGGAATCTGTTGCCTAAGGGGTGCATGGAGCTGAAACGCTGGAGGCTGGGTGGGCTTATTTGTTTTTCCCTCGTGGTGCAGTTTGGATGTCAGTCGTGCTGTCTGCCTGCCAACCTCCTGGCAGGTCTGGAGGGAGCTGCAGAGGCGCTCTGCGGGTTGCAGCCTTACCAAAAGTACCTATTAGGGAATGTTTGGGCCTGCAGCAGGCTGTTGGGTAGTGTTCCAGGAGGGTCGGAGAGCAGCAGCCCTTGGTCGCTCTGAGGATGGGGTGGCTCTGGCTTTGGCAGAGGTCAGTGATCCTGCTGATGCTTCCTCTACTATTAAGGGGGAAGGAAAAAAAGGGGGGGATAAAAAAGCCAGTATGATTCTGCTTGCTTGTCAGTCACGTGCAAATGACACTTGTGCATCTGAAATGCAGCAATATTATTGCCTTATGCATCGAGAAGCTTGGCAGATGACAGCTGGACAAGTGATATCCACAGCAGGTTTGTCAGGCTAGCAAAACCCCTGATCTGACTAAACCACATGATTTGGGCTCTGTGTGCAATGAGAGCGTGATTGCAACTGCCTTTGAGGTCCTTGTGCCACAGCTATCAGTGACTTGTCACTGCTGAGAGATAAATGGGTTTGAGAAGACTTGGGTGTGTTGAATGGGTGTCAGCTTGACTGTGCAGCCCGTTCCTGAGTTGTGTCTGAACTTGTGCAGAGCTGGGTGCTTGTGCTGCTGTGGCACAGCTGAGCCATCAGCTTGCAGAGCTGAGCTCGGCGCCGTGGGGTCTGCTGCTGAGGGGAAATACCTCAGGGCTGGGTAACTTGTGGGTGAGTTGCTGGAGTGGATGGAGTTGGAAGGTGACAGAATGGTTTGTGCTGCTCAGTGGGTGACATCTCTGGAACTTGATAGCAGAAGGCTGATATGTTTTTTCCCCTTGCACACAGTCATTCACCTGTGCAGTGTGTGTTACTGGGGCTGCCTCCCTTCTCTTGTCAGAAGCTGAGCAATGAATGATGAGTAAGGCTGCATCGTTCTGCCCATCTTAGTGCCATGGCTGTATCTGTAAGCTCTCTGAAGTGTCATTCCCTTTTCCATTTCCTTTTGTACCTCTAGAGCATACAAACCAGGAACCACCTATTTTCTGGGGCTGGCTGGAGATTTTTGCTGTTGGTCAAAGGAAAGTCACGCTGGAGATTAGAGGGCACAATCCCCTGAACTTCAGCCTGCCTGAATCACCTCAGAGTTCACAGGGGAGTCTCCCTGGGCCTGGGCTTCAGAAATTTTCCTGATAAAGGAGCTCTCCTTGATTGTGTACAGGAATATGACAGTGCTCTGCAGGAATACAGGGATACGACACCTTCTGTCCTTAACATCTGTTTTGAATGTTGCCTTACAAGGCAGAGGAGAATGCATTAAGGGGAGGGGAGGCTACAAAGTAGTCTGCTTTGTGCTGGTTTTCAGTCACTAGTTCTGCTTGCAGTGAAAAAAAAATGGCCACTTCTAAACTTAAAAGGGAAATTTTGCTTATTTAGAATGAAATGATGCTTATTTTTGGGAAACTGTAGGGTTAAAATAGCACAGGTGGGGAAAACTGCAACCACCTCTAGGGTGGTTGTTAAACAGAAGTATTACAGTTGGCAAAACAAATACTGCTGGAATAACATGCCAAATGAGGCATTCTTGATCACTTGTGGATGTGATGTTGCCTGTATTGGCCACCAGAACTCCTCCTTGAAGGATGCCTGTGGGACCTGTGCTATGCTTGTGTAGGATCAGGTGGTTCCTGCTCCTGGCAAATGTGTGGGTATTTTTATTCCCTGTGGCAGTACTCCTCTCACAGCAGACCATCAGTGTGGTTTTGAGACCTTCCACATGCTTCAACACAGATGTCTCTTTACCTGTGTTGGCAGAGGTGGGGTTGGTCAGGCAGTTTGTAACCATGGCAGTTCCTTAGGGTTGTGCATAGGTGTATGAGACTCTCACCCTTTGCTTTAACATCACAAACTGAAAACCAACCAACCCCCCAACAGAAAAATAGGAACAAAAACCAGCCAAACAGAAAACCACCCCTCCACACACACACANAGCAAGGGTGTCTGCTGCAAGTTATCTGTGGTAGTGGCAAGTTATGTAGTGCCCTGAAAAGAGCCCTTCTCCTTGGTCAGACTGTGGAGTGTCTTATGCAGTAACTGCTAATGGGGAATTTCTGCTGGCTGGGTGCCCAG
The DNA here is from genome assembly GCA_013399015.1 of Galbula dea. Taxonomy (NCBI): domain Eukaryota; kingdom Metazoa; phylum Chordata; class Aves; order Piciformes; family Galbulidae; genus Galbula; species Galbula dea. Next base: position 80,745 of record VWZX01006266.1, read on the forward strand.
AAGACACTCTCCAGTTCAGAGACTGATAGGTGGTTTGCTGAGTTACAGGTCCACTGACAACAGCATTTGGAAGTTAAAAATGTCTTGGAGGAAGTGTTTGTGTTTTGGCCTTTGGATGAAGAACTAGTGGCCGAGTACTTGGTGGTTGCTTCCCTGTCTTTGGGCTTCATTTGAGCTGTTTTCAAGACTTAAATCAGTAAGATTACTTCTTCCCCCTTCCTTCCAGTTCTTTAGGCTGTAATTTGTTTTAATTAGAGCTTTGTATTTCCAGGTGCTTGGTGGAACTAGGGATATCTTCAATCTTGTTTTATGCTTCCCATTATTCATGTTTATCACCTTCAGCACATGTTGCTGCTGCTTCTCCATGTACCTGCTGTTGAAGGAAGCTGGAGATTTGGGTTGTCAAGCAAGCTAAGAGACCAAGGGGTAGATCAGTGAATCTAAGCTTGAGGAAGAAAGTAACTGCCTGGATCTACTGTCCTGCCTCGTGCTAGGGTGTGTGTGTGTATATAGAGAGTCTGTTTTCACAGTGAATGTTTGCTCTGGGAAGTGCAAAGGTACTGCCTGGCCATGGTAGAAACTCTACAGGGTAAACACTTAAAGCAACATCATTCCATATTGAATTCATTTACATATTTCCTTATCAGTGTAAGTAACATTCTGGTTTGATGAGAATCACTGGTAGACCAGGTAACAAACTTTGTAGCAGGTACCTCCTGTGTGGAGAGACTGCTTGTTTCCTTTGCAGTTAACTCCTGTCTCAGGATGCCTGCATTTTGAACACTTCTATCCTGCCTTTTTGGGGCCAGGACTTAGCTTTTTTTTCTTCTATATAAACCTGATGAAAAATAACATCTTGAAGAAGCTTTCCCTTTCTGACTCACTTCTGCAACCACTTCCTTCTCCAAACAGCAGCCTGGGTGCAGAACACTGAGTCCTCCACTTCCTTAAAAGTTCATACTCTGCAGTCACTCAGCAGGTTCCAGCTTGTGCTGGAGATAGAAATGTTAGTGCCTGTTTATTCATTCCTGCTTTGGATTGAGCAATCACTACAAATGTTCCTGTGTGAGTACAGGTTTGATTCTTCACCAAGAACACACAATTGCTGATGCATTTTCTTTCTTTTATGAGTTTAACAAACTGTTCCAACAGGTGGTAAACAAAACAAACTTAGTAGGGGCTGACTGTTAGCAAGACTATTTTCTGAGCATGAAGATACTGCTTCTAGAAAAGGAGATTTAAAAAGACAGATTTAAGGCACAAATGCAAACTAGCCACAGGAGATCAGGTATCTTGAAGTAAAATATTTCATGTAGAAGATAGATGCTGGAAAAGGTGACAAGCTTTTGGTGTAGATCCCCATGTAGTGAAAACCAATGCAACTCTCTCACTGTCTTTAAGCAGGAATTGCTGTGTGTTTTGGGGGTGAAAGGAGCCTCTTCTGGTTTACTCTTAGGCACCTGACTCCCAGGTTTGTGGTAATTGTAGAGGGTTTGTTTTTGGTTAAAGGTTGACTGGCCTGAACCTGATTGACCCTTTTGTAGTTCGAACTGTGTAGGGTAAGAACATGACATGCACAAGAATGGAGGTTTTGGGTCAAACTGAGGATCCATTTGGCTCAGTATCCTGCCTCCCAACAGTGACCATAAGTAAATGCTTGGAGAAGGTGAGACTAGAGCTGTGGTGTGTGTGGCAGAGGCTTTCTGTGTCTGTGGGCAGAGCATTTTGCATCACCGGGGTGAAAACCTAAGGGCTTCAGTGCTGCAGAGGAGCAGATGTATGGAAGGCTCTTTTTTCTACAAGTCTTTGCAGACAGAGCCTGCAGAGTACTGGATGAGGGAAGAGCATGGCCAGGGAAGTTCTGAGTTTTGTTTTATGGATGCACAGAACAAAATGAAACTGTCCTGCTGAGTGGATCTCTTGAAAGTCATCCCAGTCCCTTTCAGGGCTTGATAAAACTGGGTTTTAACCAGCTGGAGTGATTTTGTTCTCTCCTGTTCTGTCCTCTAGAGATGGAACAAAATGATCCTTGCCAGGTGTTTTTAGAAGTGCCTCTGAAGAGCATTTCTTGGTCATCTTGGTTATTGGGTGATTTACAGAAAAGGAATTTTTAAGGAAAAACTCTTCTCTTGAGGCTTTCTCCTGATACTTCAGATTTGTATTGATCTCACAGAAACCACAAATACCTGGGAACTGCCTCCTTGCATCACACCTTTCAGCTTCTGTAACTGATTATCTTGCCAAGAACAGTGGCTGTTTGGCTACCTCAGTGTTCAAGTGTATGACTGCAGTTTATAATCTGCTCTGCCCACAGTGCAGCTATCTAATCTGGCTTTGGGTTTGAATAAGCCATTGATTTTTCTTAGCAGGTTATGAAAATAAACCAGGTGATGACTCTTCTGGTGCTCAGCTTAGTCACCTGTCCCCTCCTTCAGGCTGCCTTCCAGGCTGGTGGCAACTGCTTAGGCTGCTAGTGCTTCTGGTTTAATGGTGGAAACCTCTTTTGCACTGGGAAGGTTGCATTAGTGACATGCAGGTGTTGCTGCACATGTTGCAGCAGGCAGTGGTTTTGAAAGCCCAGAGGGACTGTTTGAGAGGTGGCTAAGCAGTGTGGCTGGTGCCAAAGCCTTTTCCTGTTGGAACATCTCCCTAGTGTAATTACAGATGACCACAATGGGCAGAATCAGGAATGATGATGCCAAGAGTGGTTAGCTGGGCAGCACAGAATGCTGTCCTACGTTTGACAGTTGGGTTGTGGTCTTTTGTTTTGGGGTGGGTTTGTTGGTTTTGGTTGGTTGGGGTTTTTAAACTTCATGGGAGCATTAAGTTCATGTTTTCTGAGCTGTTGCTGGCTCATAGCAGGTGTTTCAAAAAGCCAGTGGAGGTGCAGTATGTGGAGGAGAGCACAGTAGAGCAGAATGAAACCATGTCTGCTGGGTGAAATGAGCTGCTGAAGAGCAGAGTGGGATCCATGTGATACTGCAGTAGTTACCAACTCCCTCACCCCTGTCTTGGCAATGCAAGTCAGCATGAACCATGTGCAGTTACTGTGTAGCCTGGCTCTTGCTGAAGCTTGGTAGTAAAAAGGAAAACACCAAGGGAGCAGTATCACAGTTTCTGAGGTTCCACCTTGTACATCTGATTCCTGACCATGGAGTTCCACCTTTTGTGTACCATGTGTGTAGGCCTGGCTGCCTAGGAGACATCTTCACTCAGTGTTCTTGAGGAGTGGATGTGGATGCTTGTCAGGAGCAGGGCAAGGACAGGACAGCACAGAGAAGTGCTCTGCAGAAATCTCCAGGTGCCTTTTGCCATTGCCTCCAAACTCTGGGAGAGTTTTGCTGCAAGTTTCCTGCCCTTGGCAGTACTGGAACAGCTGTTGGTGTGTCAAGTCCTGAAGCCAGGTTCTCCTCGAGGCTGGTCTGCTGTGCTTCATGGCAGCTCAGGCTCTGTCTGGTGGCAGCTCTCTTATTGCCATGTCTCAGTTCTTCACAGCACTCAGTGCTGTGTTACTGTCATGGATGTGGCTGCCAGTTTGGTGTCAGTGGTGTGAGCCTGGTGTATGGTATAGACCAGGGAGGGGATGGAGAGGAGGCTAAACTTGTTTCTGTAGTGGAAATTGTGCAAGAACTGTTGTTGCCAACCTTCCTTCCTCACCTTCTTTCAGAAGCTGATAAGTGAAAGCTCTGCACCACCCTGTGCTCTCTCCTATTCCTTTCTCATCCTCGCATCTGAACTGGGTTCCTCTCAGTGCAGCTGCTTTTGGCCTTGGAACCTCCAACCTCCCCTGTTGCTTTAGAATGGAGAGGACAAAGCCTTATTGAACTGAACATCCTCTCTCTGAACTGCTTGGAACAAGCCTCTCAGATGAGTGTGCTGCTTTTGCCCTGCTCTGCTACAGAACCTTCTTGCCTTTTTGATATTCAGTCACAGGCTCCCATCTCCTCCCTGACCAGCCCCTGTTTACTTTGCAGAATACAACGTTGTCATGGCAACAGGTTACTTCTCAAAGGGAACATCTTGTCATTATATTTAATCCACTGCAGCTGAAGAGGACTGAAATATTAAGTTGTTGTTGCTATGGATACTGCTTTGTTACATCAGTTCCTTTTGTGTTGGATTTCATATCCAGTGTTGGGTCCTCTTTCTTCTTTGCCATCAAATAAACACAAAGTGCTCTTCCATTATTAGTATAATTGCTCTCTGCCAATATAATTTAGCTTAAAAATCTACAGTGCATTTTAGTTTCCATAGCAAGAATTTTCTTTCCAGTTGCAAACCCATTCCTGGGGATGTGGAAACAGTGATTTAACAGGTTGTGTTCCAGTGCAGAGCAATCAGCTTTGTGTGCCCTTGGAAAAATACCCTTTGGAATGTGATGGGGTGCAGGCTGAAAGAGCTTCCTGAGCAGCAGCTTCTTTCAGTCCAATCCTTACCTTTTTGGGACAGGGCAAGGAGTGCCTTTAGGGTGTGAAGTTGATCAGGAAATGGTCAATGAGTGATGCAATGTACAACCCCATTGAGTTTCCCCAGCTGACTCCACATGGCTAGGCAGGAGCAGAAGTCCCACCCAAAACTTTGGCTTTATCCTTGCAGTTACTTACAGGATGCTCCTGCAATGATTCTTGATTGCTAACTGCTTTATGTTTGTGTCCTGTGCACAGACAGGAGTTGGACTTGATGATCCTTGGGGTCACTTCCAACTCAGGATATTCTTTGATTCTTTCAGTTACCATATTCAGTGTGATGCAAGTTGACAGACATTTGGGGTGCTGTGTGTTTTTTTCCTGTCTAAAGAGAAAATAGCTTCATTTTCTGTGCAGCCTTTGGCTGGCATGAAGTCTTGTAGCTAGCAGAAATGGCACAGAGATGTTGTAAGTTTGACTTGCACTGACTAGCAGAGATGTGCATGGCTTGGAAATGAATGCTGGGAATAAAGGCAGAGCATCAGCAGTTGCTGTTGTCAGTTTAACCTTCATTCCTCACAGGGAGAAATTCTGATGCCTTGTAGCTGAAAAACTGTACCCTAGTATTTAATTGATCATTTTGTTGTACATATAAAACTGGTTTTCTGGCTCAGTCATTTCTCTGCATACCCTGAGAAGGAGAGCAGTGCCACAGTATGCATTGGAGAGGGGAAAAAACCCCATTTTGACATGTTCTTCTTCTTTTCAGGAGACTTTTGGCTTGTATCTTAGAGCCAATCTGCTTACCAGGAAGGTGATGTTGCAGAGACATCACAACATAAGATTAGGTCTTGCAGATCCTGGGTGTGTTCCTGTCTGACAGCTTCTCCTGCCACCTCTTGGACAAGATCCATTCAGTCCCACTTGTACACCAATGAGTAACCTTCCAGAATGGTCAGGGAGCTGAAATTTAACTTCAAACACATAGCACATTTTGAGGTGCAGATATTCATAAGGATACACAGATGATCATGTCAGAAAACAGCCCTTTCAGGAACCCTTTGGGCTTGAACTGGTGTTTAGTGGTTTGGGCTGTCCATTGCTGTGTTGCTCAGGGCTAGCAGCTTAAGGTCATGGTCTTCATTTTTTTAGTGGTTGTGGTTTTAATTTTGATGTTTGGGAGGGAACTCTGAGTCATTGCTTGTAGCATTGCAAATGTTTTTACTCCTGTAGCAGCTAATTGCAAGGTAAAGTCTGCAGTTTCCAGGTTAAAGATGATCTGTTGGGTTTATGCAGATGCTTTTCCTTGCTAGTGTGTTGGCTCACTTCAATGTCTTGCAGTTAAAGTGTTAAATTCAGATGGTTGTCTCCTAACAGCTCTGGATTTTGCTCTCCTTTTCATGTAATATGCAGATTATAAATAAAACATGTCTGTTTGAATAAGAGCAATCCAGAGGAGAAGAATGTTGACCTTAAGGATGTAGAATTCCCTGGGGTTGGCTGTGTCCTTTAATGTTACTTTACAGGCATCTTGGAGAGTCATTGAAGTTTGCAGCCTGAGCTGCATGGAGCATCCCAAATAGCAGTGCTGAGGCACAAGCAGCTTTACAGACTGCAGTGATCTGGCTCTTGACAAGAGAGAGAGGAGATTGCAGCAGAGAGGTCACATGGATTCAACTGGAGGCCTTGAGAAATCAGTGTTTGCAGTAACTAGCTTTGTTCCTGTACCTCTGGCTTGCTTATACCACAAGGGAGTGAGTCAAGAGAGAGGGTCAGTGTGCACTAGTCAGGGATGGAGCTTTATTTACTCTCTTCAAAGTTTAGGAAGAAGAAGAAGAAATCCTGTCATGTCAGTTGTGCTCTTCTGGTTTGTATTGGCATGACTGGAACTTCTGTTGTTGCCAGGGTAATTCTACTGCAACATGAAATAATAGTTCTTGTTCTGCCCTGTCTTGTGATGTTTCAGTAACTGCAGGCAGTGGTGTGAGCAGCACAGAGCCCTCCAGAGTGCAATTCTCACTAGGTGGAGGACAGTTCATTTGGTCTCTTCAAAGCAGTGGAAAAATCCAAGGGCCAAGTGTATTTGGTAGGAGCCCTTTCTAGAGGAACTGAATTAAATTCACTTCTCCAGCTGTTCCAAGGCATGATTTTATTGCTTTTCAGCTTTTCCATGCTTCTGTGTAGTGTTATCTGATGTGATTTTAGCCAGTGACTTAAGAGCAGCAGTAATGATTTGAACTTCTTAAAGCAAGAGCTGGATGATTTTGCATTTGAGATCCAAAAGTAACTTGAAAGATTTTCCATAGCTCTCCCTGAAAAAGAAGAGTCAGTTTTGCCAGTTCTGCTAATGCAAACCACTGTTCTTTAGAGTTTCATACCCCCAGTGTTTTCATTTAAGAGATTTTCTCTTTCAAAATGAAAATGACCACAAAGATGTTGATGAGGAATGTGGCATTTCCTGGGTGTTAGTCTGCAGCACAGTGCTTGGCATGTTGTCTGTCTTCTTTGGGGTTTGGTGTTGAAATGAAGCAGCTGGAGGGGCATTGTGCTGGGGGAAGGTGATTCTCTGCATAGCAGAGCTGGTGTCTGGGGTGGCTGCCTGAAGTTCAGAGCTGTAGGGAACTGTAGGGGCTTTGAAAGCATCTTGATGACAGGTCAGTGCTGCTTCTGGCTGCCATGAAATCTAACCATCCAAGTAGGAAGATATGTGTCCCAGCATCAGCTGCCCAATGCTTTCTTGCTGCTGGGAGGACAGATCACGCTGATCTTCTTGGCTTAGCTGCTTGAGGAAAAGCTCCAGGCTTGCCCTGCTGGGGTGGAGCCTGCAATACCCCTGAGTGCAGCCTTTCTTGGTTTCTTAATGATGTCTTCTTTCTGCTTCTCTTCCATTTGCACTGGAAATGCAATGGCAAAAACTCCAGAGTGTGAGCCTAAATTTCATTCATTGGAATTCTTTCTCATTGCTGGTGTTTGGTTTTTTTCTATAACAGGAGGCTAAACAGTACCCAAGGTGAAATCAGAGTTGGACCCAGCCACCAGGTAAGGCATTTTGTTTGTATTCTGCTCTCCAGAGGGCATGTTTGTGCCACTTCACCTGCTCAGAGGGCTCTTGTTTCAAGTTGTATGCATTCAGATACCATCACTCTCATTCTGGATGATCCCTGAAGTATCCCTTTTGTCCACAGTCTACAGGAGTCCTGGTATAATTGCAGTATCTTCTGTTTTCCAGGAAGTTTGTTTTATTATCCAGGCTTTCTTTGCCCTTTGTGATGCTGTAGAGAGGATAAGTTTTGATTGCAAAGACAGAGACCTTAGTAGTGTTGTTTGACTGTGAGAAGCTCTTCAGACCACTGCCATAAGTCATCAGGATTAGTAAGAGGGACTGAGGAATGCTTTCAAAGCTGAATGTGTTCAGACACTGGGAAGCAGAATAAGGTTAAGAGTCTAGATGTTGGTTTGCTCCTGATGTGTTAGTTCTAATTTGAGGGAAATCCTCCATAAGCATTGAAAAGAATCTGTTGCTGAGGAGCATTAATATACCAGGCACTCAGGTTTATAAGGTCAGATCTGGCAGAGGGAGCTGAGTGCTCTCCTGGCTGTGGAGTTGACTTTGTGCTGTCTTGAGTGCTGGATTTTGGCCTCCAAATGATGAACAGTCATTCTTGGTTAATAACAAGTGAAAGTCAAGATTTATGGAACCTAGGTAACATTCTTAAAGCTGTTCTGCCTTTAGAGGAAGAAAGTCCTTGACAATAAAACCTGTGGTGTTCTTGTCACTAGTCATAATAAGAGTTCTGTAAATGCTACCTTCAAAGCAACTGCCACCCCAAATTGTCATCTCATATTTTGGCAGGCACTAGTCCCCTGTGCTGTAAGGTGTAATTAATTACCAGGTGCATTTATGGTTGGGGAAAAAAAAGTAGGAAGCAAGTCCAGTGCTTTAGAATACTGCTAGTTTCTGCTTGCTTCATCTTTCCAGCTGCCATTGTTCTTCCACTCATGTGCTGAACATTCTGTTTCTGACAACTGTCATAGCAAAGAGGAGAGATTCTCATCCTCTTAATTGGTGTAAGATATCATCTGAAGATGTATGCATAGTTGATGACAGGCCATGGCAGGAAGTCAGATTTAAGGTGATACTTGCCACTTTCTGCTCTGTAGCCTGACTCACTCTGGGGGAGGTGTAAAAATAGTCTCCTCTAGCCAGCAGGTTGTAACTGAGGGAATGAATGTGCTTTCCTCCACCCACCTTGTGGAGAGCCCAGAAACTACCCTCAGATCCCAGCAGTGGCTTCTGATGCAGAGCTGTTGTCTTCTGTTTCTTTAAAAGATGCATGTTACAGATGGTAGAGGCCTCTTGGGGGGTTTGGGGCACAGATGCCTCCAACTACTGCTGGCATCCTGATAGCAAGTAGGGGTTTGGTGGAACTGCAGTCCTCAAAATTCACATGCATAAGAAGGGGAGAGTGAGTCTCTCCTGTGAGAACTTTAGTGGCCAAAGGGGTTGAAGGGAGAGCTGCTCTGAGGAGTAACTCTGGTCATGAAGCATATTCCTAGGGTCCATTAGGATGATCATTAATTAGTGCAAGCCCCTGGGTGGTGGAATGCAGAGCTCTCCCAGAACTCACACCTTGGTAGAATGCTTGCTTAGCCTTTTCCAGAGGAGAAGTTCAATGACTTAGCCATTTTCCCAGGCAAGAAGTAAAATAAAGTCCAGATTAAAGAGCAGAACATGAAAGACATCTGAACCTGTGACTTGTAATTACTGGTTGTGTGTAAATGTTGCCTCTCCAAGATGTTTAGTGCTGTAAGTATGGGAGGTAATTATAAGGCTTAAAAGCTGTTTCTGAAGAGGCTCTCAGCTATCTCGTCCCATGGCAGTAGATGACTAAAGATGCTAATTGGGTCTCTGGATAGTGTAATGCTTATTTAGTGGCAGAGTTGATTTCACTGAGCTGTCTCACTTTCAGGAAATTTCTTTGTTTCCTCAGTGTTACTGATTACTGAGGACTTAATTTTAAGCTTAGTGTCAAATGTGTAGGGGGTTTTAGTGATTTAAAGTGGTACACAGATGCTAGCCACATGCTTGCCTTCTCTTACACTAGTATGTTACATGAGAGCATCTTGTAGCCTGGCAGGCAGGAGCTGTAACAGCATTTTTTGTCAGATGAAAGCTGTCTCTCTGAGGTTAAATTGTCTAACAGCATTTGACTTCTGTCCAGAGGAGGGTTACATGTGCTGTACAGTGGCTTACTTTCAAGCAGCAGTACTTCTGCAGACATGCTTGCACTTGGGCTGTGTACAGAAGAGCTTCAGTGCTGGTGGGCTGAGAGGTGGTGTTAACCCTGTCAGAGGATGAGCTGCCCTTCTGAAGGGAGAAGTGCTGGATGGAGTGACTAGATTGGGGCTGGATCACCTGGGTTGCTTCTAAACTGCTGAAACTTGGATCAAGTAGCTTCACCACCTGCTTGCTGAAAGTCTTTTCTCTGAGATCATAATATTCCAGAGCATTTCCAAACTTCATTACTAACACTTGTGCATCCTCCTAATACTGTTAGCAACTGTAATGTCTCTGTGAACTCTTCACTTTCTCCAGGCTAAGCTTCCTGATCTGCAGCCATTCCCTTCCCCAGATGGTGACACAGTGACACAGCATGAAGAACTTGTGTGGATGCCAGGAGTCAATGACTGTGACTTGCTTATGTACCTTAGGGCAGCAAGGTAAGTTTGGCCAAGATCCTCCCAATGTCTTCAGAGTGCTGGAGTGAGAGGGTGGGCTGCCATCTGTGTGCTGCTGGCCATGCTCACTCCTGGCAGCCAGATGACAGGAGCTGAAGGGTTTAGTTCAAGACAAGAACTCTCTGATTTGCTGTTGGGCCAGCACAGAATCTTTCCCTTGGCTCTGCCTTTGGGATTTCATGTGCTGGCATGATAGAGCCTTGGACATCTACCATGTTACTTTGCTGGTTCCTGCTCTGAGTGGAGCAACCACCATAGCACAGGGTTCCTTCAGAGGCTCTTTTGGGCATCAGCTTTAGCTTGCATTTCAGTGTCATGCAGATCTCTAGGATGCCTGAGATTAATCAGATGCACTGGTGGGGCTCCTAATTCAGAGGATGAGTAAATTACTTGCAGTTTGCAGGGGTTGGAGGGGTGCGGAGTCTGCAGTTTGAGTCAGTTACGATTACCAAATGCAGCTAAGATTGCAAGAAGAGGTTTGCTGTCTCTGCTGAGACTCTGTCCTCACGTGTGGAGGTTACATCTCCCATAATCCTGATCAGGCTCTGGTACTCCTGCAGTGCAGATTTTTATTGGATGAGATCCCCTCAGCCTGGCTTTTCATCTGGAATTGATTATTCCATCTGCTGAGGTGACTCAGGTTTGCATAACAAAGAGCAGCGTTTGTGCTGCCTTTTCCTTGTTTCCCCAGCATGGCAGGGCCCTGACCTTTGTGATTTAAGGTGTGACTGTACTACTGGTGTATTGCATGATGTGTGCATCAAAACAGCAGCTGGAGAATTAATGCTTTTTTCCTTCCCTTCAACTCTAAAGGAGCATGGCAGCTTTTGCAGGCATGTGTGATGGAGGCTCCACAGAAGATGGTTGTGTTGCAGCCTCCCGTGATGACACCACCCTGAATGCACTCAACACAGTAAGTCTCTCTACAGCTACTGGAGGGAACAGCACCTGCCACTTATTTCTGGGCTGCTGAAAGTAGACAGTGCATAAAATATTTAGCAGGTAAAATAGATTTGGGGATCACAATATGATAAGAGCCCAGGACATCAGAACTTCCTTTCAAATACCACCTAGGTTTGGAAAAAAATCTGACCTGCAGAACTCCTAATGCTGAACTTTTGGGTGATGCCTTAAAGATGGGAGCTAGTGAATGTCCTGCATGGGAAGCTACTCAGGCTGAGTAGACCAGATGACTCAGCTGACACCTGGCCTGCATCTTGATCATTTCATTCAGTCCAGTGAGCTTCTAGCTGTAGGAAAACAAAGCAGTTATTTCCTAGAAGGAAAACTGATCATGCCAACTGAAGTGTAGTGTCATCTGTGTGGGGATGACTGACTGGAGTTTGCCCCACTCATGATCCAGCCTTGGTTATCATTTCTGTTTGGATGGATGGATGTCCAGTTATCTCCTGCACACTGTGTGTAAATAAAGCATTACTGAGTAGTTACCTGGATGTGAGTGTGTGTTGAGATGTTCACAGTTTGAGTGCAGCCACAACTGTTTTGGGGATGGTGAGGAGCACCTAACTAATATCAATAAATCATGGTACATGAAAGAAATGGTAGAGTAAGATCAAGCTGAAGGAACCTGTCTTATCATTCCATAACATGTTTGGGTAGCACAGTGGAATCTGTAGTTGTTTGGGTTCCCCAGAGCCCTGTCTGCAGCTTCTGGAGGATTCTGGTGGTAGTGACTCCTAGCTGACTTCTGTTGTCTTCATTGCTTCCTTCCTGAAAAACAATAAAGGGGATGGTGTGTAACTGGTCATGTGTTACCATGAGGAAACACAGCAGTCAGATCTGCTGACTCTAAACAAGTTGGATTCTTCCTCTTTGTATGTCACCTTTTATCCATGTAGCCTGTCTGGGAGGTGGGAGCAGTTGGGTGCTGTCCTGGCACTTCCATGGCTCTTGGCTGCATTCTGATCCCTTGCTCCTGTGAGAGGTGTGGAAAGGGGAGGGTGGGCTCTTTGCTGGGTGAGTTTCTAGCTGAATCTGCAGAGTGTTAGGGGCAATCAGAGCAGCAATGTTGAGCATGGGTTTTGTGTAACTGCCAAGGGAGGATGCTGTGTGTCACTGCAGAGCTGAAGCTTTAAACATCACCTCTCCTCTGAGGACAGACTGGAAGAGTTGAGGTTGTTCAGTCTGCAGAGGAGAAGGCTCTGAGGGGATGTTATTGTGGCCTTCCAGTATCTGAAGGGGGCTACAAGAAAGCTGGGGAGGGACTTTTTAGGAGGTCAGACAGTGATAGAACCAGGGGAAATGGGTGTAAGCTAGAGGAGGGGAGACTTAGGCTGGGTATTAGGAAGAAGTTCTTCACTGTGAGGGTGGCTAGGCAGTGGAACAGGTTGCCCAGAGAGGTTGTGGAAGCCTCATCCCTGGAAGCTTTTAAGACAAGGCTGGATGGGGCCCTGGGTAACCTGATCTAGTGGCTGGTGTCCCTGCCAGGCAGGGGGGATTGGAACTGGGTGATCTTTGAGATCCCTTCCAACTCTTGACAATCCTATGATCTTACCTAAAAGTAGCTTTAAACATAGTCTGCCCTAGTGTCCAGCACCATAACTGTCTGCAGCAACTCAGACATTCTTTGCTGACACTGCTTGAGGCTCAAGTCATTTGTTTTCACTCAGTAAAAATACAACTACTAGTGGTGACCAACCAAACCCAGCTCAGTGTGTTGTACTCCTGGGAAGTAGTTTAAGAATCACCCCTGGTCCACAGTGTTCTGGCTGCTGCTGCTTGCTGGGCTTTCATTGTTTGCAGTTCATGGTTTCTAACCATATACTTCTAAAGTTCTTAGAGGCTTGGAGATGGTTGTGATGCACATCAGAAACTGAGTGACAGTGACTGCAACAGAGAACAGATTCATTCTTTAGAGGAAGGATCTTAAGCAAGTTGTTGTTTGGTTGCTTTAATGAAGTGAGTGGAACTGACTTGATCAAATTAGTCAGGTTAAATGTGCTTAAGTGAGTCTGCTGTCAGTAAGGCAGCTCATTACATGAAGCTTTTGAATACTTCAGGATGTGAAGAAGAAGCTGAGGCTGTGTAAGTTGCAGAACTGGTTTGTGACTGAAGCTCATGGTTAGGTTTGTACACTCTGACAGCTCCACTAGTTCAAATGCCTGTATTCTGAACAGGTGGAGTGTTCCTGAAGTAAGACTGGCTTACCAAAACCACTCACACTGGGCTTGGATTTTATTTCTGCTTCTCTCTGATTTCATATGTTTCAGAGAGTCCTTCAGTTTGTCTCATTCCCTGCAACAAACAGGAGTAAAACAGAATTAAGATGTGAAGTGTGCTCCCAAAACACTAAACAGCAACAGAACTTGAATTCTTCTTCTGTGCACATTGTTTTAATGGAGCCTGTGCACTCAATATGTGGAAGCAGCTGAGCTCAGAAGACCAAATTCTGTACCCAAATTAAATGCTTCCTTGTTCTCACCTGGACATGTGCAAAGTCAAGTGTTGCTCCTCAGTGCTTGGCAGCACACTTCAGAGCTGAGGTGAAAGTGTAAATCTTTTGTTCCTTGGTTCCTTTCTGCCTTGCCTACAGCCAGCCAGTGTGTTAAAGATCTTTGTCCTGTTTTGTTGTCCTGACAAAATGTTGCCCTTTTGATCTTTCTGGCCACCATCTATTGCAAACCTATCAGATTGATCTGCTGAATAGCTTGTGAGAGTCTTACCCTGCCCTAAGTTGTATTTTTGCTCAGGGGTTGCCATATGCAACCCAGAGGAGGAATGTAGAAAACCCAAAATGGTCTGCTGTGATTTCTCCTTATGGAGCTGCAATAAACTTCAGAGCAGCACTTCCTATAAATCAGTCCTGACAGGCTCCTTTGCTAGTGTTTTATTTATGTAATAACAGATGCTGTAGCCCCCAGAATGATTTATTGTTAATTACAGCAGATAGAAATGAAGATCATGGGAGGCACAAGGCAACATACATCAGCTCCTGGAAATCATTATTCACTTAATGTTCCAGGTACATTTCAACTCCTCATCCTTTTGTTTGGCTGTTGGGATTTGATGCCACGTTTGTTAGCATAACCTTTAGAAAGGAAATAACGTTTTCATTTGGAGTTGGTTGCCCTCCTGGTGTTGTCAGTTGTCATACTGAGAGGTGTGGAGGAGGACACAGCAGTTTCTGAAAGTCTTTCACTGGGATATTTTTAGATGGAGAAGGTCTTGGTCTTTTGGTGTGAGACCTGAGAAGAAGTAGCAGAATTTAGCTGGCTTTTTAGAAGTGGCTGCTTTAGTGCTTGGGTTAAATATTCATGAACAAAGGGCACTGGATGCATTAGAGCTTCAGATGTTAGTCATGTAAAAGGAAAACATGGATATTCAGTGCATTTTTGTGTTTCCAGTTTGGTAACTGAGCTGTAATCCATGAAGTCATTTTTAGTGGTGAGGTGGTAGGTGCTGGAAACAACTTTGATTTAAAGCTAGCCAGCTCCTCCTATCTTATGATCTGGAGAACCACACTGCCTCAAGGCAGAACTCTTCCCTATCAGGGAAAAGGGAAATGCTAATTGAAGTTACTCCCAAACCTTTTCTGGGGTCACTGTGGACAACATGGGTGCAATCTGAGAGCCAGCATGGTTGGTGTGAAAGCTTCATAATTAATACTCAGTAGTGATGCCCTTTGCCTTTTGAGTGTGGACAGGCAACACTGCAGGCATCAGAATACCATCCAAAAGCTCCTCAAAACACTCTTTACCAGATACCTGTGGAGATCCTGAGTAAGAAAATGATGCAGGAGAGGCAGGATTTCATCTACCAGGTGTGGGTTGTGTTGGGAGCTCAGGAGGGTTTGGTTTTTCCCCTATTCTAAGCTAATTGAAATTTGGAAATCCAAGAGGAGACCTTGGAATCGATTCCCTTTCCAGCTCAGGCTAGTTTCATTAGTTGTGAGAGCAGAAGTGGCTGACAAATAGGCTTGGAAAGAAGCTGTGCTCAGGAAGTTCCTCCTGCTCTGTGGTGGAATCCAGGCCAAGGAGGAGTTAAATGACTTCTTTGTGCTCAGCTTTAGAAAGGTTCTAGAATAGTAATTCATTCTCAGGGTTCTGCCCTCAGTCACTGTTCTGATTCTAGATTACATGTGAGTATCAGGTCTATAAAGCAGCAGGAAAGAAAGGGGGAGGGAGTGTGCAAACTGAGAATCTCAGAGGTTTTGGTCATTCTGATGTGTGCTGGTTTTGCTGGGGAGATCAGAGCCAGCAGCTCTGTCCTCACATGGTAAGAAAATGCCACCAGCTTCCATATGACCCCGTGCAAGAAAGACAAACCCATCATATGCTGATAATGTCTAAATCTCTTTCCTAATGGCCTTCTTCTAACTTCTCAGAAGACACCATGACATGGGAACATGTCATTATGAGTGACAAACATGACAGTGTAATATCAGTATAAGGAAATTCAGTTGGAACTAAGATGTCACCCAGACAAATTACTGCCTGTTTTAACTTGCCCTTAGACCAGATTTTCTTCTTCATTAACTACAGACGAGGCTGAAAGCATAAAAAATGATTTAAATACATGTTAGCATTTCTTATTATTGCTGGTTTTCCTTTTGGATGAGTCAGCTCCTCTGGTGGTTCAGATGAGGTAGCAGAGCACTTCAGGGGCCATCGCTCTCTGCCTGGGCCTGCTGGAAAATGAAGCCACTTCTAGTGAGTGCATGAAGCCAGTTTTGCCACTTGTTCATTTGAGTTTTCATTCATCCTTATCTTTCCTTTTGGGGCAGAACTTCAGCACTTTGGCAGGTGAGTCAGGAAATCTTGGGAGGCAAACTGTTGAAAGGGGCAGGTAAAAAGAGGCAGAAATTACAACCATGGTTACTTCAAAACATTTGAGGGAGTGTAGTATAAAATAATATATATAGTATAAAGTAGTCTTTTTTCTTTAATGTTTGTTTGGGGTTTGTTTTGGTTTTTGACTGCTGTTGCAGCTTGTGGAGGTATTTGGCAAGTTCTTGCCCTGGAGGCCTGGGGAGCAGTAGCCATCCCTGTGGTGCTGACCCACAAAGCAGCTGGCACGGTTGGCTCCCTCTGCTGTTCTGTGCTTCAGGCTGTGAGGCAGAGCCCAGCCAGCACCAGTGTGTTCAGAGGGGATGTAACACAAGCATGTGGCTTTTCAATCTCCCATCATTAGCATCTTGGGTCACTTTGTAGCAGTTAGGAGTTATTTAGAAGCTTAAAGTAGAGGAGAACTGGAGGAAGAGATGGTAGTTGCTGCTTTCTCCCCCAAAGCAGTGGGGGCTGAATTCTGTATTTTCAAGCTGTCAAATACCACAAATCAAATGTTTAAAAACCCCAGAATTACTAGTAATTCCCTCTTGAAGTAGCTTCCTGGTTCCTGCCACCACCTTTTTTTGGCTAGTTTCAAGTTCCATGGCAGGCCAAGCTGTGTCAGCTAGCTAAAGATCAGAGCTTCCCAATCAACCATGGCAGCATGTGGGCAGAGCAGGGTTGTTGGGCAGAGCCTTTTTGTTGAATAGGTTAGGTTCTTGGTTGGCTCAAGGTTTTGTCCTTGGGCACCAGAGGGAGCTCAGCAAAGTTTTGTTGTCTGAGAGCAGTGTATTGTATTTCTCTCAGGTCTGGATTGCTTAGTGTGTTGCAGGAGGTGGGGAGGAGGTAGGATGTCGAAGAGGGAGGGGGGGAAGGAAATTGCTGGGATTAAAGGGCATTTGGGGCTGGTGTCTTGCTGGATATCAGACATGGCTGCTAAACACCAGATCTGGCCATTTTGGAGGATGAGCACTTTAAAGAATGCTGCAGGTCTGAAAACAGATTTTGCTGTTTCACCTCGTGAGCTCCATTTGCTATGGAGCATATTCCATTTGAGAGTAGGGCAAGATAGCCACAGCTCTAAAGAGTGTCTGCATCCCACTGAAATCTCTCAGCTCTGCTCCTGAAAGAAGTGGCCTGAATTACATTTGGTATTAAATGAGGTGCTTGGATTAGCATAATTACACCAAAAGACTTAGCTGCTCAAGCCACATGGCAGTAATTCTTCCTGCTTTTCATTTTCTTTGTCATCTCTTTCCTTCTCTCTCCTCTTTATTTTCTGCCCTGTTATACATGCTGTGGTTTTTACAGAGCTCCTGAGTGTCTTGAGCATTGTCCCCCTCAGTCAGAGGAGCAGATCCCTCAGTAATTATTACAGTGTTCTTAAGCCTGTATAGGCTAAAATAACTGCTGCTTAAATAGGAATATTATGGAAATATCAGCAGTGCAGTCCCAGGCAGATTCCATCTTCTCTAACAACTCCCCTGAAGTATCTTGGCCTGGCAGCTGTTGACAATTTCTTTGGACTCATCTCTTGTTACTTGAGTCTTCAAATGCTCTTGCAGTGCTGGTGATATTTACCTCAGCTTTGGCAGGCCAGGCTTTAAATCTCTGTGCCCTGAGAAGGGATGTGCTCTCTCCATGCCCAGTGCTCATGCAGTGGCAGAGCCAGCAAGAGCCAGCACTGCAACCTGGAGAGGTCTGGAATTCCAGTGCTGTCCTGGAGGTGCTGGCCATGACCACATCCCCACACAAAAGTGTGTCCTGACTCAACAATCCTTTTTGCCTCTGCTGGCTTGTCTGGGTGGATTTCAGAGGAGTTCAGTACTACTTCCTCACTGGGTAGCAGCATTGTTTTTCCCCTTGGAGAAGGCAACCCTGGGATCTAACAGTGTTCTTAATGGACTGCAATTATTTAATAGTGTAGCATGAATGCAGCCTAACTCAGATGGGCTTTTCAGCAGGGATCATCATGACTGTAATTGCAAAAGGATGCCTTGCTGGAGCAGAAGCTGCCAGATGCAATGCCATTCTGATCTAAAAAGGTCACAGTAAAAGGGACATTTAAATGAAGTTATAAATTACAGGCAAAGAACAATATTTTGATGAGCAAGAGCAGAGATGTCAAGAGCTGCAAGATGTAATTCATGGGTTCATTACAGAACAGAGGTGCCTGACAGCTGAGCCATGCCAAAAGGAGGATTTATTTGCACCATCATGCAGACAGAAAATGGCAGCTCTGCTGAGGAGCTGGAGTAGGAGCTTGAAAGCCTGTGCTGATGTGCAGCCTTTATGGTAATGAGCCTTGCCTGGGATCTAGCATTGTTTAATGACTGTTGGGATAGAAATTAGGGCTTTGAACACATGCACTTTCTGTGATTTGTCTTTAATCTAAACCCCTCTGCAGTGATACAGAAGTTTCTGGTTGAAATCTGTGTTGTCCAAGTAGAATGTGGTGTTTGGTTGGTTGCAGTTCCAGATGTGCACAGTGTCACAGGGGCTCCAGATGTGGATGGCAGAGTTCATGCTAAAAGTGGTGATCCTCTAGGTGAGAGGAGAGGAATCTAGTGTTCATGGCAGTACCTTGAGAAGTTCAACCTGAAGTTATAGTCATCACTAGCTGTTATTTATGTGTTGGAGTTGCTTGCCAATAAAGTGCTTATATATATTAAGTGACCAAAAGTCATGAGCAGAGAATGAGCCAGATTGAAACACTGAAATTTAACTCTGACACTTAGAACAGAATATTTTCCCTTTTTGACAGCATTATCTTGCTCCTGGCACTTGGAAAAGCCTGGGTTTCTTTGTCCCCCACTTGCTAAAAGGAACATTTTTCAAGAGACTCTAAACTTGTATCAGGTCTCTTGTGTTCACATCTCTGTGTTCTGTTCTGTGACTCTTCTTCCTTCACATCTGTGCCTGTGGCTTGGAGATTGTAATTAATTAGTCAAGCAGTAATGCTCCCATTTTTTGTTGTTGCTGGTTTGGGATGCTTCTGATGGCCTCTAAACTCTCCTGGTTTTCAGTAGTCAGTGTGGTTCCCTGTTAGACCAGTCCATTCTTTCTGGGCTTGGCTGATTTTTGCAGGTTGAGCTGCTGGGGCAGCAGGGCTGCTGCCAGAGAAAAACACATGTTTTCCTTGAGGCAAAATAAAGATGTCCTCCAAGTTAACAAAGAGGCTTTGGCATGACTGCATGTTATGGGAGGGAGCAGAGAGGGAAGAGAAACAGAAGCACTATTCTCTTCAACACAATCAGATTTCCTAACTGAGAAATCTTCTCAGTAGTGGTGTGCACAGAAAAAAGCATTTGCAAGGTGAGCTGGCAAAACAAACAATCCTGTGTTGGTTTTTTTTTCCTTGAAGATGGATCTGTTCCCAGTGCTGGAGTGCAAACAAGGAGAAGAATTAATGTGTACCCAGTAGAAAAGACAACATCTTATTTTCATGCCTTTAAGGAGGAATTGCATACCACAGGAGCCTTAAAAAAACACACCAACAAACCACCAAAAAAACCCCACAACCCCCTCTCACCCCCCAAAAACCCCACCACAAAACAAAACAGCAACCAAAGCCCCCAGAAACCCAAACCCAACCAAGCCAACATAAAAAAGGCTGCAGAAAAACAAACCAGTCTTGTTGTTTGTGTGTGGGCATTGAGCAGTGACACTGCAAGCCCTGCTCTCTGCTCTTGGCCCTTGACCTGTGGCTCAGGTAGGATGGCCCAAGCTCACTGTTTCCCTTCCATGCATGTGCAGTCAGGGGAGCTGAGGCTGCTGTTTGTCCAGAGGCAGATTTTCAAGCCATCATTCTGGTATAGACATAAGGAAATGTCACCTGGGGAGACAAGTTGGAAAGCAGTAGTTTCTGCTAAGCTATCCCAGGTATCTAATGCATCTCCTTGACTGAGGGCAGTGTTGAGGAGCTGTGGATGGCTCTGATGTGGGTGAGGCATCTGGTAGCAGTAGCTTGCAGAGATCAGGTGGCTGAAGGAGGGGAGGGTGTGGGGAGGAAATGATTGTTGGGAAGCTGAAGCATTGTTTTCTCTGGTTCCTCTGCATTAGTACATACAGTTAGAATTATTGCAGAGTAGCTGCAGCTTCCCCATAGGTGCTATCCAGAAAGCTGACAATGAATAGAAACCCATTCTGGCTTAGCTTGCTTTCTTGTTGCCATTATATTAAGCAGGCTGCTGTTTTCCCTGCAGTAACCCCCTGGATGCTATTGTTGGTTTAGTTGTTGGTAAGGAAAAAATTCAATGTTCAGGCTGCCAGGGAAGGGAATGTTACTGTTTGCTCTAAAATCACCTCCCAGCTAAGGAGCAGAGGTCTCTGCCCAGCAGTGACCTGCTGGTTTTAGAAGTACTTTGCTTTCTTTAAAAGACCCTCAAGTAGCAATCATTGTTGCATGCCCCAGTCCCTTGATGGAGGGAGCAGAATCCCCTCCATGGGTTCATGATCTGATGCTAGAAGTTCTGAGCCCATCTCTGTGCAGTGCAACCCATAACATGTTAATGTCTCCTTAAACACAGCTGCTAACATGTTCATCCCTGGCAGGGAGAGGTGTGCAGGATGACAGTTAATATCTTTGTTGCTGCTCACTAATTGGATCTTAGTCCCAAGATAAGTTCCTCAGTTTTGGGAGGAGATCAGGAATTCCAGTGCTTGCTCAACTGTTTCCTGGTGCTGGTTAAGCAGAGGTCTAGCAGTATGGATGCAGATGCCTGGGGTTGGATTCTGGGTGGGAAGAAGTAGGAGATAATGGATATAAAGAATCATCTTTTGGTTGTCCCTGTTGTAAAGAGACTTTTGAGGGTCTGTAAATTCCTCTGATGTTGACTGATAGCTTTGGAGCTTTGGTTTGCTTAGCAGATTTAGAAGTACCTCTTGTCTGTCTAGGGAAGTTTGCATGCAAATTGTTCTCCCTTTTGGATGCAGGAAGATAATTCAGTTTTTGTCATCCCAGCAATATTTCTTCTTCTTTGAGATCACTTTCAGAAGACACAGAGCAGGCTCCTGCCTAGTCCTTCAGTTATTAAAATCCCACTGTACTTTGGAGACAGGACAGGCTGTAAATCTGCAGTGTACTCCGTTTCCTATCAGGAGTTAAGAGCTGGAGAGTCCCATGGGTTCATTGTAGAATGCTTTTTCTTCAGTGTACTGGTTTTTCTACCTCACCCTGATTTAAATGTCTGCTTCAGAGACCTTTTGATCATATAGACACTGAATTTATGGTGAAAATAAGGTCACTGCAGGCAGTGGCCACCTGAAACAGGAATGGCCTGGCAACTTGAACATCCTTAGTTGTTCTTCTGTACTCCTCCTGCTATCTGTAGAGCTTTTGTTTCTCTCCCTACTTCTTTTTTTTTTCCCCCAACAGCATGGTATGACCCTTGCAGTGCACTAAAAAATGAAGAGAATTTTCTGGCTGGGTAAACTTGACATCCCAGGACTAGCAATCCCTCCTGTATATGACTTTTTCCAGTTGGTTTTACTAATCTGAACAAAATAAACTGCATACAATACAACTCCTTTTGAAAAATCTGGTTTGTTGGAGCTTTCTCAAATGTTCCTTGGAATTTCTGCTGTGAAAAAAATAATCTTCAGTGCTTTCTGGGCTCATACATAATCTGGGAGGAGTTTAGGAAGGAAGGGGGAAGTTAGACCTATTTTAATGCTCTGTCTTCTACTAATAAAAGTTCAATTACCCTTCAGGTTGTTTAAATTTCACTTCATATACCAACAGTAAAAATAATGAGGGCACAGAACATCTCCTGTGGCCCCTTTTAGTGTGTTAATTCCATTGAATAATCTATTTGTCTATTTGTCTTTATTTTGCAGCTACATGAAAGTAACTATGATGCTGGCAAAGCCCTGCAGCGCCTGGTGAAGAAACCTGTGCCAAAGCTGATTGAGAAGTGTTGGACTGAAGATGAAGTGGTAGGAAGATTAATTATTCCCTTCAGCCTTGTAGTTCATGTTGCTTCTCGTGCTCTTTTCTTGCTTAATTTTTTTCTGAAGAGGTTATCTTCATGGGAAAGGAGAGGGGCAAACACTTGGCTCCACAGGATCAAGTTTTGTCCAATTTTGAGTTTGGGAGCACTTGTTTGCTCCACAGAACTCAATTAGACTGGAGAAAATAGTTTTCTGATAGTAGAGGGAGAGGTGAGAAGATGAAGTGACTGTGTTTGAGAGGATGCTGTAGGGTAAATGAACAGGTGCAAAACTTCTGGCCTCAGTTTCACTTCAGTTAATGCAGGCTGGCCACAGTCATTCCATGGACTAGGACAAGATGTGAAAGGCATACAAAGTATTGGCCCTGTGGAGGGTTTTTTGTTGCAGCCTCAGCTCAAGTTGGCTAATGGGAGGTTGGATATCAGTGTTTCTCTTGAACAGTTGAAGTCCCTTCTTCCCCTCATATGGAATATCAGAAAGTGTTCATTGTGCTTAGCAGAACAGATTCATGTGAAATGGAACATGGAAGGAGCTGGTAGCTCTTCAGCAAACTAAGGCATGTTTGGTTTTGTGGAAATGGATAAATGTTGTGTTTCCTAGCTCAATATTTGGGCTGCAGTCTGCACTGAAATAGAAGATCAGATGATTGCAAGTTAGTTATGACCAACTATTATTATGACTAATATTTATCACAGAAGAACTCCAGACTTTGTTTGACTGTTGGAAAAGCTTCTCTCTTACTGTATTATATTGGAGTAAGTGAGGGCAGAACTTCAACTTGTCAGGTATACTTCTAGGTGGATAAAGAGAACAACCTGATATGGTGCAAGACCATGTGCAAGTGACAGGGAAAAAGTTTGGGGTTTTCTTCATTTCCTTTTGGATTAACTTTTAAGCTAGTTAATGGTAAAGTGTTTGAAGGAGTAAATGACACAGAACTTTTGTGATCTTGTTAACCTACTCATAAAGCTGGCTCTGGTGCTGTAAAATAGAACTGGTTCCTAATGGGCAAAACTCAGGGCCTCTTAGCATTCTGGAGTTATGCAGAAAGTGGCTGGGGAGATGGTTTCTCTGAAAGCTCTTGCAGGCAGTTACTCCAGTGAATTATATGGGCTTGTTCTCTCCTTATGTAAACCTTTTTACAAGAGCTAGATTAGGGCTAGGCCAGGCCATGTAAACCCATATTAAAGCAGACTTACTCTGAAATCCAACAAAGCCCCTTTGTGGTAGGGAGGCTGCCTGCAGTCATGGAGTGAAAGAGGATCACGTGCTACCACTGGCAGCAAAGTGAAGCAGAAGAGGAGTAAGAAGCCTAGAACACAAGCTCTGATAAGTTCTCCAGTTATTTTGTCATAAAAGGGAGTGTTATTGAGGGAACTGACTGTCAGAACAAATACTCCAAGTGCTCTGCCCTGTGTTAAGGAAGTTTGTGTTGGTTTAACCTCTGCTTTCTCTGCATCCATTCTTTCCCCTGTTCACGGTTAAACTGTGTGGTACCAACACTTCTTTTCTTCACTCTCCTTGTGTTTCTTTCCATCAGCTGCACTGTGGTGAATGCCATAGCTCAGGGGTTGTTGCTGACTGATCCCTGGTGAAGGATAGGTTAGAGCCTTTAGGAGTAGGAACAGCAAAGCTTATGAAAAAAGGAAGCATTCCTCCCCGAGTGAGCACAGAAGAAGGATCTCTGGCTCTATACATCACTGTCACTCAGCTCAGTTTATCATACTTGTTCTTGTTCTGTTCCATCCAAGTTTCCAGAAATATTTGGCAGCCCTCCAGCCTCAGCAGAGCCAAAGATCAAGCTGTGCTCGTATTTATAGTCAGCTAAGCTCCACCTGCACAACTTCATGGCCTGTTTGTCCCTGGGTTTGTAGAACACTCCAGATTAAAGCAGCTGCACTGTGCTTCTGAGGGTGTCTGAGGCTTGCAAGGGAAGTTTCCTTCTGAAAATGAGAAAAACCCTTTCTGTGTGATCCATAAAGTGCTAAAGCTACAGAGGAACCCCACAAGAGAGTATTTTTTGATGTGTCAAGCCCAAGATCTGGCCCAAAGAGTTACATTTCAGTAGGAACCTTAAGTGTCTCTGTAGTATTGAGTAGCTTTTGTGATCTAACACTGTGTGAGCAACTCAAATGGATTGAAAATGTATTTATAAAGCTCTTAACTTTTTTCTTTGCACCAATGATAAAGCCTTTCTTTTTGATTAAAACAGCTTTGTTGCCTGTGACCAAACTGTCAAGAGCTGCTTTGCAGTGATCAGAACTGATTAAAGGAAAGGATGGAAGTGATGTCATTTTTATGACCGATCCTGTGGTTACAGAGGTTTAGAGCAAATCCAAGGGTGAAATTTGCCAGTGACTGAGTGAAATGGAAGGCTCTGTAAATATGAAGGTGGAGGTTTGTCATCTCCCTTGTGCTTCTAAACCTCTGGCTGTTTTGAAACCTTTTTTAATTCCAGTCTGTAAATTCAGAGGCATACTGAACAGCAGGCTTCCACTGCTAAAGAAAGTTCTGTGCTGATGCCTCTCCACGCAGCTCTAACAGCAGCTGTTTCCTGTTTACAAAGGCTTCTGCCACACCTGACAACATCAATTCCCAGCAATGATTTGGTGAGGGGAGGAGTTGGTTTCTGTGGACACACTTGCTGAGCAGTTAGCATTTATAATGCCCTATTTAAGCACTTTCTAAGCATGCACCTGATAGACCAACATTTCAGCAGCGTTGCCTGGTGGAACCCTGTTAGTGTTGGGCTGCACTTCCAAAGAGAAAGCAGTGCAGTTCAGAGTAGATATGTTGTTTGGGAAGGAGCCATGGGGCAAGGCTTCTGTTCTGATACATCTGGTGGCAGTGCCCCCTTACTAGAAGTTTCCTGCCATTGGATGTCATCTCTGACATGTGGTGTGATGTCTGCTGCTAGAGCAAGGTCGGTGTAGCTGGGAAAGGATGCCTGGCTTGGAGCAGCTCCAGAGGAGGCCACACAAATGGTCTGAGGGCTGCTGTGAGGACAGGCTGTGAGAGTTGGTGCTGCTCAGCCTGGAGGAGAAAAGGCTCCAGGGAGACCTTACTACAGCCTTTCAGTATTTAAGAAGGGGAAAGACTTTTTAGCAGGGCCTTTCTGGGCAGGACAAGGGGTGATGGTTTGAAATGAAAAAGTCTTCAGCCATTCTTCCCAGTCTCCCTAAGACCTGGTGGCACCTGCTGCCTGTAAGACCTCTTGCCATTCTGTGTGTAGCAGTGGGTTGTATTACAGCCAAGGTGTGTTTGGTATTTGTCTTCCTTTCAGCACACTGAGAAGATAAAGATACTTCTCTCAAACTCAGCAGGGGTTTGTCAGAGTGAGAGAGAGGTGAGGTCTAGTCTGCATCATGGCCATGAGGTCACCTCTAAAAATGTCTCCTGAGCTGTGACAGAGCGCAGGCGTTTTTGGTGCAAGCAGTCAGAAATCCCTCATCAGAACAGAGTGGTGCTGGTCAGTTCTCCTTCTCCACTTGGAAACATTTCAAAATTGACATTGAAACTGTTTTTTGAAACATGCAGACTTAGATTGTCTGTGGGGAGCAAGCCCAGCAAATGTGAAACCAAGTTGCCTGTATTAAAGCTGTGGTGCTTGCCCTGACGATGTGCTGCTTTGCTTTCCACAGATTCCAGATCTGGAACTGTGATCATTAGCTTCTGCCAGTTCAGGTTAAATTGAACACCCATATTTCCTGGCATGGCTTCAGTGGAAATATTTCACAAGAAAAATTGTCCTCCCAGAATTTCCACTCAACTTGGGACAAAAATCTTCCCTGCAAAATGGCTTTGATACTCTTGAGTGATGGTCGGAACACATGCTCCAGGCCCAAAAATGAGCTTACTTCCCACTTGCATGTCAGATAAATAACCTATCACATGAGTACCATTTACAGAGGACACAATGTGGATCCTAAGTGGTGTTAATTTATTGAAATGGTTTTCAGTTCTGTGCCTTGTGTTGGAAACATTGAAGGAAATGGCCTAGTTGAGCCTGTTCTTCCCACGAGTCCATTTTTATCTCTTTATTCAGCATGTGCTGCTTTTTCTGTCTTTTTATCAGAAGTACTAACAAAATCAATACTGCTTACAGAAGAGAGAAATACAGATCACCACTTTAAGAACCTCTAGTATATTAGGTTTTTAATTAAACATGATGAACACATTTTAAATAACACAAAGGCCTCAGGCTGAGCTGCATCTAATCGAAACAGATTAAGTCACCCGTCCACACTTGGGTAGTTATTAATTCTGTTTACTTATGCATGCTAGCTGAAGGCAGAGTTCACTGCTGCTGTGGTGCAGCTTATTGCACAGGGATGCTTCTGCTGCATGCAATTGTGCTCCTAATTAGCATTCAGATGTTGATGATGACAAACACCGGCGAGGCTAATCGCACCACCTTTGAAGTTCAAGGCTCTTGTCTCCTAAAGCTGAAGAGAATCTGGGTGAAACAGCAGGTTGGCATTATTTTGGGGGCACTTCCTTCTTTTTGCTTGGTCCCATCTTCTCAGAGATGGTAAATTCTCCAGCAGCTATCGCTGAGTGCTCCTTAGGAGCAAGGTTAGAAGGTTCTCTTTACTCATGCATCTCCCTGCTGAACTGCTGATGGCCCAGGCACACCATAACATCCTTGAGACCTTAGCTTCTGTCAGGAAATATGCTGCCCTTTAAATATTATTGCAGTGCTTTTGGTGTAGAGTAACTGAGGTAAAGAACCTCCATTCAACCAACCTCTTAAATTTATGAGCAGGGGTAGTTAATCCTTGCTGGTGATAAACCTTAATTGGCCATGTACCTGGATTACAAGTTCATCCATTTTAACACAGCCACACCTGCCTTCAGCTTCAGGCTCATTGGTCAGGAAATACAAGGAGAGATCCTGCTGCCAAAAAGGACAAGATGCAGCAAACTCATTTCCAAACATGTCTGCAAGGATTTGTAACCCAGTGGAGCTGGTCAAGAAATTACTTATGCATAACACACACACAGATATTTGCTTGGCTTCTTTGCCTAGAATCATCTTCAAATGGCTCTCCTCTGCCCTTTTTGGAGTAGCTGCTCAGGAAAACATTGTTTTCATTGCTTTTCAGATGTGCTGCTTACTGGGGCAAAAATACCATGAATTTTATTTACTGTTTATATGGCAGCTATAGAAAATGTAATTCGTGGCAAAATTGAAAGAGAGCCTCTGGAATAGTCAGGGGGGAAAAATATCTTCAAGGGATATTTGAAAAGGTGACTTGGTATTGCAGAGCTGTGTTTGAGTAACAGTGGGCTTAGAAGGCTCAGATCCTGCCTAGTTTCAGGGTTTTATCCACAAGAAAGAAAAAAAATCAACATTACAGCTCCATAGTAGAGTGACAATTCCTCCAAAATTAACATTTGCTGGACTTCAGAATTGAAATAATCTGATGCCATTTGCAAGTGTGTTAGTAACTGTTGAAAATTAACTGAGCATGGAGATAAAAAAAAAACCCTCACCACACACAAATTGCCATGGTCTAGGAGGACCTTTATTTTAAGAAGAATAAATGAGATTTTAGCCTAAGAAAGAGTGAGAGTGAAGAGTCTTTTCTGTAGCTTGTTTTTAAGAGCTTAGAGTGTAAAAGAACCATCAGTCCACACAGTAAAAGCAAATTAACTGATGAAGGAATCAGTTATTCAGCTTGGAGAGAGAAAGGAGTCACTGAAAAGCTGCATAAAATTAGAGTTACTTAGCAGTTGATAGGTTTACAGAATTACAAGGTTCAGTATAGCTAGGCAAGAGGAGGCTGGAATAGGGCTAGAAAAGACAAATGTAGCTTGAACACAGGTTTCTAGAGAAAAGATAACAACCTTTTTGGTTGTGATTAACTTGCCTCAGTCTTTGATCCAAGTCCTTGTGTAGAGGGATCAATATTGCTCATACAGCACTGAGTTTATTGGCAAGTCCTTTTGGAAATAAGAGAGTGAATTAAAAATCAATTATATGTGCAGAAAAGTTTGTGTAGGGCAATCAATTTTGTCCTTTTAGTTTGCAGAAAGATTCCATTGTTTAACCAGCTGTGAAAAGGAATGAATTTTAAAAGCCTCCAGCAAATGAGAGAGCCCAAATGGGGTAAGGGGAGTAGATGACAAAATAAAAGAATGAAATTATTTTGGCATTTCATGTTTGGCAAAGGCTGCCTTCAGGGAGAAATCTATAAACCCTGTCAGTGACCTTGGCTTCCAAATGGGTGATTTCACTGCTTTTGCTGATCTTGATCTTTCTACAGCTGCCAGATAAGTTAGTCTTTTCTTAACAATATCATTATTGTGTTGGTATTTGCTTTGTTTAACCACCATATGTTTCTGGATTCATCCTCTTTTTGCCTTCATGTGGAATATTTCTTTTTTAGCTGTTAAGCCCTTGCAGATTGCTTATCATCCACACCCCCCNCACTGGCCAGTTGCCACAGCTTAGGAGCTTATTTCTGTGTGGGGATGGAAGCTAAACTCTCAACTCTCAAGTTTAACTCCAGGATAAACTCCCATCATTTGTGGTGCTTTCAGGAGCTGCTGTTTCCTTTTGTTTTCTAGAAAAAGGTTTGTGATAGAGAGACAAACACATGGGCATCATTCACTGTTGCCAAGGGGAAAGAATCTGCTGCTTGGAAGATGAATAAATACGACAGCAGCTGATGGTTGGAACCATGTTTTTCATCTCATTTTCAAGGGCATCTTAAAAATGGAGATCACTTACACTTCCCAGCCTTCTCCATCATCTCTCTCTGTTCATTTAAAAATGAGAACAAGGCACTGGGGGACTTGGAGAGATTGCATTCCTTCTCCCATAGGGCAAAGTGGTTATTTTATAAATGAAGAGGGCCAAAAAAGCTATCCCTCATAGTTCCTTAGCAACAGAGCTGGAGTCAGCTTTAATGTTGGTGTGTGTCTTACAAGGTCTATCTATAGAAGCATGAGCTCTACAGCTCAGCACTATTGCAACTGGAACAAAGGGGTGGAAAATAAACCAAGGGTGTGGATATGCTGCATGGCCCTGTCTGTCTTTTCTTCTCCTCCCCATCAGATGATACTCTGCTCAGTGACACAGCTACTATCCTCAATACTCTGCCCTTTTTAGTCAGCTTTTTATCTGCTAAGAGATCCAGAATCTGGTGGAAATAGAACAGCAGCCTGTGTCCTGCTCTGAAGGGAAACTGAGTCATGACATTGTACCAGAGCCTCTGGAGAGGGCAGGGATCATCCGAGTTCTGGGAGGTCCTAGGGGGACTGCTCTTGCCATAGCAAGCAGAACTGAGTGAGTGATTGTAAATCTTCATCCCTTCTGACCACAGTGGAGTGGTTTTGGCCCTGTTCTGTGGTTCAGTGTGTGGCAGGGGTGCACCTTGATGTCACTTGAGAAGGATGCAGCTTCTCAAAGCTATCTAGCTTACAGTCCCCTGGCCTCTTTACTCTCTTTGTACATAAATTCATTTCCAAAATCCTGAAAGCTCACTTTTAAAGGTAATCCATATTTTTAATAATCCTTATTTTTTCACAGCATCAAGGGCTTTTTGAAGTCTGATAGTGTCAGTAAGAGACATTCCCCAGTTTGCTTCCTCTTCTGAATACAAATGGAATAAATGGGTTTAGGTTTCTGACTCGTATAGTAATAAATGATGGTGAAGAGCTTTGGTATTTTTGGTGGTTTTTGGTATTTTTTGGTATTTTTCCATGCAAAATGTGTGATAGAAATCTCCAGCATCTTCCCAAGGGATGTTGGCTTAGTCTAGGTTGATAGAGGCACAAGTGTTTTGTTTTGGAGTATTTATGTTGGAATTACACACCGTTAACTCCGTAGAACCCAGGAGTTGGATTGCTTGAGAGGAGAAATCACTGGGGGTTTTTTGTTTGGGAAGAGTTGTTTGCTGTCTAAACCATGGGAAATGGCAATTTGCTGTTCCTAAGAGTTGCTTTAAAAACACAGAACCCCACCTAAACCAGTGCAAGTGCAGAGGCAGCAGATCAGTGTTGGCTCCAGCTTGGCAAGAGAACGTTTGACTTTATTTCCCCCCGCTGCAAGTCGCCTGCCTTCCTGGGAGTTTGGATCTCTCTGAACCTTGACCTTCCCTCTGTTTGGAGATGGAAGCTGTCAGCTCAGGCTGAATCAGGGCAATCCTAAGGCTGTGGAAGGTGTTAGGTCCAAGGGGCTCAGGAATGAGCAGAGCTGGGAACAGGTGAGAAACATGGAAGGAAGCAGATTCGTTTTCCGGTGTTAAATGGTAACTAGTGTTAAATTCTTATCTAGCTTCCTCAGTCTCTTCCTAGCATCTCCAAGCCATGAAAGCTAGAGGGAGGACTGGAGAGGAGAGAGGATAAACAATTGGGTTTGCTGCTTGGCTTGTGGAGAGTGAGAGCAGCAGAAACATGGCATCTCAGAGCTTTAGGATCAGTAAGGTTATATCTGACATACTGCTTTCTTGCTTGAAGCTTTGATTTTCATGTTGAAAGAAAAATCATTTTGCAGAGGTATTTAGATTTCTCTAATAACTATGGAGAAAATTTTCTTTCCAAGCTCTTTGAATGTCTCTAGATTGTCTGTGGTTCTGCTTGACAGCTCATCTAAGAATTACTTAGTGTGGCCCAGTGGCCACTGCAGCAGAAAATGAAAACCTGCTTCTTCAAATTGGTATGGAGACATAATTCCTAGTTAAGAACTTTGACTGTCTGTCTGCTTTAGTGCTCAGGACTTCTCTGTCTTGCACAAGCAGTGTGAATGCCAAACTCCACCTCACTTGTGAGTTCTGTCTGCATGATGAATTTTCTAATCTGCCCTATCAACAGCACCATTTTTTTCTCATCTGGCAGATGACATCAAAATGCATTTTAAGGAAGCACATTCCATAGCTTTGTCTCCTTTTGTGAATAAGCAGGGTGGCCAGATTCAATTAGGCTGAAAAATGATCATTTGTTCTATTACAGGCTGGAACAGAGCAAAGGGGAAAAAAACCTGTGATCCATCAGTAGTTGCTCAGCTTTATGTTGCTGAAATCACTTGCCATGCTGTCAGTGGCACTGAATCCTCTAAGGGAGCCATTATTTCATTTCAGTTTGTGGTGTCTCTTGGTTGATAATAGGCTGCTTCTCTAGGAGATGCAGAGTGACTAAATATTCATCATTTTCTGCATCCATCCAAGATTCCTCATTAGTTAGGAGGGTAACAGAGCCAGTAAAGCTAATGATTATACTGCCATAAAGAGAATTTGACAGCAAATAAGAAGTAGCTCAGTACTTGCTAGTTAGGGTTATGGAGGGAAGCCTGCAGCTAAAGAAAGCTTCATTTCTGAAACTGGTTCCTTGCTGCTTACACAGCACAGGTGAGGGATTTCCTGTGATCTGAAGGAAACTTAGATTTGGGTGTAGAAATGCCCCCTTAGGAGAATCCCAGACTGGTGGGGGTTGGAAGGGACCTAAGCAGCCCCAGGGCTCTCAGCCTTTCCTCCTCCCAGAGACACTCCGGTCGCCTCTGCTGGACTCTCTCCTTGTCTCTCTTGAACTGGGGAGCCCAGAACTCGACCCAGGACTCCAGATGTGGCCTCACTATACTCTTTCCCTTTTCCTAGTAGCTGAGTAACATCACTTTTAACCTTTTAAAAACTTCATATGGTGTGTAATTGACACATACAGTATGTAGATGAACCCTACAGAGCAGCTTCCCTGGCCAGCTTCTAAACACTGTGTCTGCAAAGGTTCTCTTCAACTAGCATGTGGTTAACTTTCCTCTTCCTTCCTCCTTGTTTAAGTGTTGTGTAAAAGATGTGTTGATCAGTGCTCACAGGGGTACATTTAAAACCTGCTTGCTCCTTGCTCAGCATGGCTTTTTGTACTTTGATCTGCCTTGTGGTTTGGAATAGATTGTGGTCAAGACTCAAAGTGCACAGAGCTTCTGGGTTTGTGGCTTTGCTGCAGCTTTTACTCTCCTCTTGATATCTCACTTGTACCTCTATCCACTTGTGCATGATCCACTCTGGTTTTTTTCCTCACTGTTTTATTTCCCCTCACCCCCACTAGTATTCACTCAGATTTATATAGCTTTTAGGCTCCATGGGGAGATTGATCAGACAGGGGCTTATGCATTTAGAGGAGCTAATAAATAAGCATCCCAACATCTTACCCTCCACTGCTCTGGAGTAACTTCAAGCACTCCCATCAAGCATTCCATTTGTTACAAATTGGGGAAAGCAAAAGAGATCACCTCTGTTTTTGCTAGGGTGCATCTTTCATTTGTCTGTAATGGAAGATACTGTCCAGTTCTACGTGTCTGGGGAGGTAATTCCATGCTCTCAGCACCACTTCCCCACTTCCTTGCTTCCCTCTCCCCAAATATCTGCCTTTCAAGTCACCTTTGTCAGTGCTCTCCTCTGTTCTAGATGCAGTTCTGCTCATTGCATTTGCAGATTTGTCATCAGTGGTATCTCTCACATCTCTCTGCTATGTCTTCACTGCCACTGCAGACTTACCCTGAGAGAAATCCAGAGGTTTGCAGAGGTTGCCTTACCTCATTTTTGTAAGGATCACAAACTGGAATTTGTGTCTTGGTACTTGAAGTTAAACCTGGCCATTGCCACCACCAGCAGCCCTGCTGTTGAATTATTTATTGGCTAAGTCACCTACAGAAATAGTTGCCTCTCTATATGTCTGATTTCCTTGGGGATTCTTGCCACCATTTTATCTCATTATTCTTGGATTTGTTCATTGCTCTAAAGTATGGGAGCTCCTGAAGTGGTTTTATTTGTTTCCTTCTGTCATTTGCATAAAGCCACTGTTGGAAGGCAGAAATAGTCTCCAGAATAATTGACAATAATGGTTGAAGTCCCAGTGGAACAATATTGCTGCAATAGGGAACTTCCACTAGAAATAACTGTGTTCAAGTCCTGGAAGGCTCATGCAGCATATTTCAAGTAGTCTCAATGTTGCTTTTTTGTGCTTCTTGTTACAAATTGACTGAAAAGACAACAAATGTTGCAGTGAAGGAGAACAACTTCAGGCTTGCCTAATAGTCTTAAGCTTGAGGAAAGGGACATGTTTCTAGCACTCTGTATCATCTGTGGGACAAAGAGCATTTGCTGGGGAGAAAGACAGAGAAAATGGAAATGTTCTCTGATGTTTAAAGGAAGAGCTCAAGTGGAAGCTTATTTTGGGGTAGCTTTCACATTAGTTCTTAGCTTTGTGGTCTGGTCTTGCTGAACTGGAGCTCGTGGGCTGGGGGCTGGTGTGTCTCTGTGTTCACCCACCCATGGTATTGCCTGGAATGGGCAGTTGAGTAGTGATGGTTTCATGGAGATCTGCTTTGTCTTAGCAAGCAGAGTGTGCTCCCTGTGGTACTGTTAAGTGGAATAAAACCCCTGTTGTTAAGAAAAAACAGTGTAAGGAGAATGAAATTCAAGCAGAGGTTAACACATGGTGTTGTCCTCTTGGGCTTGTTCCTGCCCAGTGAAGGTGAGGAAACACAGAGAGCATCTTCAGCCCTGTGGAAGATGATCTAAATGGTGATGTTGGTGTTAGTCAAGGAAAGATTCCCCTGCTGTTGCAGCTTTTGGGGCAGGGATTTGAGATTCAGAGCATGTGAGGAAAAGGAAGGTCTCTGTTCCATGGGGCATGAGAACCATTCCTTTGGAGGAAAGGTGCTGTACAGGAGGGTGTTGGTTGTATCCCACCAGTGCTGCTTTCCTGGTTTGGTTCCTGTCACATTTGCTGCTTTCTAGGTCTTTTTATCTCTGCTTTAGGATTCTGTCCTGTGACTGCTTTCACCTCACTCAACAGACCAGTGGTTGGAACTAGGAATTCTTTCTTATGACCAAGTCCAGAAATGAAAAGTGAATCTCTTACTTTTTTAGCTTGAAGTTTGCAGGTTGAGTTGAATTTCTGCTACTTACCAATATGAAAGGGAGATCCTTTCAGATGTCACATAGGAAAGGATGTCCTTGAAAAGGAACATGTTGTCCAACTTTTTCCTTGCTCTTTAGTCTTGGTGTATCAGAAGGCTTTTTGTATATCAGCCTTTTAACAGCAGTTTAAAATAACAGTCAGAAATGAATCTTTGTGTACACAAAAAGGCAATCTGAAGTATAATCAAAAGCTGTCTGTTGTCTCTTGGCAGCAGCATATTGTTTTGCTTCTCCCAGTCACAAATGTGCCAGACCTTTGTTCTCTTTAACTCTTCAAATGCATCTATATAAAGAAAATCCCAAATCACTAATGTAAAAGCACACTCAAATCATTGGAGCTTTGTCTGCAGCACTCAGAAGCTGTTGATTCCAGGAGGCAACAATCTACAGAGCATTTGATAGGAACAGAAAGCTCTTTTTTTTGTCAGGGAGGGCAGGCTCCAGTCTGGTAGGCTTCAAGGTCTGTGTACACAGACTCACTGTGTGAAACCTGGTTTGTGGATATGTGCTAAGTGATGGCTTTCTGAACATCATGACAGAGCAAATGTCTCAGGGAGGCTTTGTGAGCACAGGTCTGGATCTGGCAGTTGTGCCTGCAGAGGTGGACCCTTACTTCTATCAGCAGAAGGTCTGTCATGGGCATCTAAACATGGGCAAGTTGGCCTGACCCAAGTTCCTTGCTGGTGGAAATGATCAAGTTTGGCAGGATAAGGAAGGGCTTGCCTGTGTGTTCAGTATAAATGCCTTTCTGCCTGTGTGTTCAGTGTAAGTGCCTATCTGCCCTGCTCTTGAGAGGTGTGCAGGCTCCTGAGGGTTTGTGCATGTTCAGCCTTTCGGGGCTCTAGGACTTGTTGCTCTTTGGAAGATCTTCCTGCAGCTCAACCCTCTGTTTCAGTGCTGCCAGGATGAGAGTTCTCCAGACCTGCTTTGGAAAAATGAATGCCTCCTCTTCCCACCTTTATTAGAGGCAGTCCTCAAACGAGTGCTCATCTGTCCCTGCCTGTTAAATGCGGGAGGGTGCCGTGGCAGCAGCGCTAGGATCAATAACAATATTTGTAGTAATCCATGAATTCTTTTTCCAAAGAGCCCTTCCAGAGCTCAGGCAAAAGTGAAGGCAGGTTTTCTTTTTTTCCCCCCTCCTGCTGCTGCTTTAATATCCAGCCTTTTTTTTGATCTGTGCATCAGCTTGTGATGTGCCACTGCGGGCTGTGCTTAGCTCAGGTTTCTTGGCGTGCTGTTGACTTGATCTCGTTTACAGGATCCCATTTCGGTCGCCACAGTCTGTGTGCTCGCAGCCTCCCCGCAGCTTTTGAACAATCCCTAATTGAGCAGGAAGTGTGTGTTCATCACAATAGCCTTTTGATTCTGATTTTACAACCCCGCAGCGTTACACAGAGAGCAGAGAACAGGGAGGCACTTCTCTCGAGCCGCGTTTTTGACAGAGCGAAGTCTGTTGTTGCAGCCACTTGGCTATTTGTCAGCGCTTCGCAGCCATCCCTTTCCAGCAGGGTTGCTTGGCAACGCGAGGCAGAGCCATCACACACGGCCACTGCCTTTCCAGGAGCAGGTTGGGAGATGATTTATCGCTGGGGCTGCCAGCCTGGTGAACCCGAGAGGCAGGACTGGACCTTTGAACAGGAACCGACGGGAGAGGGGAAGGCAAAAGAGAGACGCGACACAGGCTGGCTTGGGAGCACTGTCAGGGGATGTGCAGGGGAAGCACCCAGAGCCAATAACCAGAGGGCACAATTAGAGCAAGAATAAAGGCTCCTCATTTAGATGTAATTGATTCCCCCCCACATCCCCTTTTTGATCTCTCTCATCAAGGCTTTTAGGAAGAAACAGGTAGAATGGAGAAAGTGAATGGAACCTTTGCCTATTGCTTTGGGTGAACCTGTGTTCTAAGGCCAGCTCTGTTCACATACTGATGGTAAAATAAAGCTGGGTTAGCAGCACCCTGACAGCTCAAAGCCTGAGGTGAAGCAAGAGTTGAATTCTCCCCCAGCTTTGGAAATGTCTGAGAGCTGTCATGTCACCTTCAATGTCATGTTGCCTTTCATACAGATTATTGCATTGATCCCAGGCATTAAACATAGAAAGAGAAAGAAGAGTTTTATAAACTGGCATTTAGGTAGGAGCTCATGCTGTGGTCAGATGTGGAACTCTTCCCCCCACACACACACACTCTCCCACCCCTTAAAACACCACCTTCAATAACCTCAACAGAAGGGAGCTTGGCAACCCTTTAGGTAAGCACCCCAGTTCAGATTCTCCTGCTCCCTTGTCCTTTGTCACAGAACAGTTGTGATGAGGGAATGGCAGGAGTGGAAAGCACACTGACAGGAGCATTTTTGTGTCTCTCTAAGCAGGCAAAGAGGAGAGAAAGGCTGATGAATCCACTTTGACCTCTTGAATGGCAGTATAAATACTTTATTGAGAATTCTAAATAAATGTGTTTGTAACTAGTAATCCTGCTCTGCATGCAATCTCATTTAGCCAACTGTGTATGCAAATGTGCTATTAATGTGTTTGCACCCAGTATAAATATACAAATCTAATCTGTTTATATATGTAATTTACACACAGCTGTGCTCACCCTCACTTAATACCAATATTTCCAGCCAACCAGAGGTATCATGGGAGAGCTATTGTTGAAGACAAAAGCCAACAGTGCAACACCATGGAAGGGGCTTCATTATCATCCCAGGATCTTTTGGCATTCCCTTGAGGGAGTCTGCTTAATGACTTTCTGTCTGTATGTGACTGTGGATACACTGAACACAGACTGGGGCATGTTGTCTGCCTCTCTGTGTCTGTGTAATGCTCTGGTGGCAAATCCCTTCCAGGGTGAGGTAGGGTTTAGTTTTTCACTGTAAGACAAAGCAAGTCAGTTGGGAGGGAAAAGTAATTGTTGGGCACCTTTAAGCCTTTCAGCTGATGTATTTCATGTCAGTTTGTTTATAGAGGATACTTGATCTTCCAGGCATATGGCCTAAGGAGTGTAAGATTGTTATCAGATGGAGATGGCCAGCAATGCACTCTGGAGAGGTGCTTCAAGATGAAGTGAGAACATTAATGCCTTTTAATATAGATTGCTGTCTAATGAACACCATCAAAATGGTTTTAGTTCATGTCTTTGAGTAAGAAGACTTGGTAAAAAAGGGGTTTATTTTCTTAAATACCACAAGGATGAGAGGACAGTTTTGTCTGACACCACAGAAGTACAGAATTATTACAAGAAAAATAGAGATTGGTATCTCATAAAAGAAAGGTCAGGTTGGGTCTGTGTCTCTGCATTTTGAACTGAGGTGTCAGTCTGCTGAATGAAGAAGCAAACTGAGTAAATACATTTGGGAGGTAAAGAGTGCTGTCAACCAAAAATTAAATATCTATACACAGTCACATACCTGTATGTGATTATTCTCTTCAGTCTTGCTCTACAGAACAGACATCTGCATGGGTGCCTTCTCTCTGGGGTTGGAAGGCTGGAAGCATCTTTCAGTCAGAAATCACCTAGATGATTTTTGCCATTTCAGAAACATTTCCCTGTTTACAGTTGTGAAAGGGGCTGTTAAAAAAGCAGCTCAACAAAAGCAGAAAAACAAAGCTGCCTCAAAATTAGTTACTTTAAAAATGTGTGGTTGGTAATTAAGCAGCAGGATCTGGCACTGCAGGGCTTGGCTGGCATGGGTTACTGGTCATGCTCCACTGCAGTGTCCATTGCACCAACTACACAGAAGGATCTCTACTTGCTGTTCTTCCACAACTTGATGATGGGAGGAGCTTGTGTGTGTAATCTCAGTGGTCATGGAAGCACAGAGAGAGGTCTTGTGCAACAGAGGTGTGTAGGAAGTGCTTGCAGATATCTTCAAGGAGTTGCCAGACTGGGAGCAATTCCCTGTTCCTTTGCCTGGCTGTGTCAGAGAAGAAAGGCAGGGCCTCAAATCACAGCCTGTGCTTCAGGGCAGCTCCTTCAGGAGGAGACTGCATTGCAAGCTGGTGACAGCCTCACTTCCTACAGGGGCAGGCAGAAGCTGTGGTTAGAAATGGGACAGAGCAGTCAGCCTAGGAGATGTGAGCTGTTGGAGGCTCCAGGCAGATAACACTGAGGGGACAGGGGGAGCACAGAGTTTTGCAAAGATCTGCTGCTTCTGCTTGCATGTTTGGGATCTGCACCCAGCTCTGATAGCGTCAGGGCTGTGGAACAGCATGCAGAGATGTTCAGGGAAGGCTTGGGATGTCTTTCTAGTGTCAAAGTTTGCCAGCTAGGTGATTTTTGCAAGCTTGCTGTTACCTGATGTAACACACAGCAGCACAAGTATCTAATGCCAAGGGTGAAACAGCTTGCTACTTCAAAATGAAATAAAAACCCACTTTGAGCAGAGTTGCAGCAGGGACAGGAAACAATGAAATGAAGTTCAGATGAGGTTGAAGCATATCCTGTTCTCCCTGCAGCAGGACATCTTAAAGGACCACAGCAGAGGCCTGAATGCAGATTCTTCCTGGCAATTCCTCTTTCCTGCTGGGCTGATTTTAGTTTGGTTTTTTTACAAAGGTTTCAGGTGAGCTTCATTGAGTTCATGCTTGCTCCTCATCCTCCATGCTGCTGTCACAACCCAGAGTACTCTGTCACCTTGGGGCCAGTCCTTGTTCAGGGCAAGGATATGCCCTCTTGAGACAAGAAACTTCTGTGGAACCTCTTCCCCTTCTGTCCTTTCTTGTGCCCCTAGAAAAGGAGTTTCTGCCCTTTGTTCTTTGCAGCTTTATCTCCTCTTTAGCTGGCAATTTGTGCATCTTAAAACTGTGTTGTGGAAGTCTCTGCCTAGCCTGTTCTCTCGCTGACCAGACAGAAGAACATCTGTCCCATCTCTCCACCTGCTTCTCCATCACGCAGCCTTCCTAGGCTCAGTGCCAGGAATCATTTTCCTGCAGCTTGGACAGAGCTGCCAGCCCCAGTCTGGGCTGTTGGAGAAGGCAGGACTGGGAGAAAAATCTGCCAGCTAAGGCTGGAGTGGATTGGGGCATTGCAAGGGCTTAGCAGTCTGACCTTTCCTCCCCTGGGACCTTCCCTTCCCTTCCCTGTCCAGTGTCATAGGGCAGCTGGGCTTTGGGTGAGAGTGTCCAGGGAGCAAAGCAGCTGGTGGAAGGAGGTCACCAGGCATGCTGTGTGTCTGCCCTGGTTTAGTGGATTCTGGGAGTAGCTTGGGTAGGTGACAGCTGCATTTTGTCCGACTTCAAGTACCTCTTTTTGGCCTTGGTGGAATGAATTACTGAGCAATACTTAGTCCTGTCTCTCACTGAGCATATAGAGTTCCTCCAAGGTAAAGATACAGTAAATGCTGATGTCATTTGCAGCTACAACCAGGTAGAGTTTGGTGGGGAAAAAAAATTGTGTCTGACACAAGTTGGTTTTGTGAACAATACCTGACATCTTTAGGTTAAACTGTCTTCTTAAGGAGTCTGTCAGTTCCAGAGGACAGCATTTATCATTTAACATTCTCAGCACTGTACACACATCAGCAAAATACAATGTTTTTACTAAACTGGACTGAAATCCAGCTGCTGTGCATATACAGTGTCTGCATGCTTAAAGAAATTGTTTGGGGCAATCTCTAAATGTGCTCTGCACTGAACAGAAGTTGTGCAGTTCTAACCAGATCTCCTTTTCCTTGCAGAGCAACCACCATCATTTTTCATCTTGTGATGAAAGAAGTAGTTATTAAGGTATAAAGATGCTTTTATGCCTTTAGCATTTTTTGCTGTTAACTGTTAAAACCCTGTACATTTTCCTACCATACTTACTATGAAACTTAAAAAGGCATCTTGAATATAGAAGGTGGTGAACCCTTCCATCTGCCTAGGGAACCTTGGGCCTTTCAGAACATGCACTCTGCCTGTTGCTTCAATGATAGCAAAATCTTCTGTGTGTGCTCATAATTAAGGAAAAGGTTGAGAGAAGAACTTGCTGTTCTTGGACAGGGTCTAAAGAGATTTTTTTTTAGAAAGGTAGAGGTAAAAAGTCCTTATTTCCTGGATTAAGAAGGAACAGAAAAGGCTGTGTGTGTGTGTTTGTAAATACATTGCATTACAACATCCTCTTCACTGTTTAACCAGGTGGAAGTCGTGGCAAGGGACTGAAATAGCACATGGTTTTTGTTAGAGAAAATAGAGTTGATCTAAACCTGACTGAAGCTATCATCTCAGAAGAGATGTGTTAGTAGCAGGTAGGAATCTGTAGCTGTATCAGTCATCCTCTTGCCTTTCTGAAGCCCATGAGGTTTCAGTTTGGAATGAAGTTGATTACCCAGATTGGTTTGTGCTCGGTGTTACTCCTGCATGCTTCTAGAAGCAGCTTTGTTGGAGAGGTCTGCAGTAGAGAAGACAAGTGAACCTGGGAACCTCAGTTAAAAGCTGGGGTGCTGAATTTCAGCATGCAGCAGCAGCTTTTTCCCTGCCAGGCTGTAATCTCTGGATAATAGAAGCCCTGCTGCAGAACCTTCACTCCAGCTCTGCAGCAGCATTCTCATCGCGTTGATGAACACCTCGCCGGCGCTCTGCGAGTCGGAACACAGTGGCTCTGTCTCTCTTGTCATGGCATTGGTTTCTTGGGATAAAATATGAGACCTGCAAGTAACACATATGCAAACATGAACATGCTGCTTCCTTGTTATTCCTTGGTTATTTATAGCTCCCTGTTTACACCTCGGAGCAGGATGCTGCAGCATCGAATCCGTTTCGTTGGGGAAGCTGCACTGACAAACTGGCGTGAGGAGATCTTTGTGGTGGGGCTGCTCAATAGCCTTGGTAACCACCAGAACCTTGAAGAGCAGTGTCTGTCTGTCAGCACTGACTGACCTGGCAAGCCACAGGATTTCCTGATGCCACTTCCCAGCAGTAGTTCCACATAGCTTTTATAGAAGAATAGAATGGTCAGAGTTGGAAGGGACCTGAAAGATCATCTCGTTCCAACCCCCCTGCCTGGCAAGGACACCCCCCACTAGATCAGGTTGCCCAGGGCTCCATCCAGCCTTGTCTTAAAAGCTTCCAGGGATGAGGCTTCCACCACCTGTCTGGGCAACCTGTTCCACTGCCTAACCACCCTCATAGTGAAGAACTTCCTCCTAATATCCAAGTTAAATCTGCTCTCCTCTAGCTTACACCCATTTCCCCTGGTTCTTGTGTTAGTTTGTCTTCAGTGACCAGCACAAACAGCAGTGCTGACAGAAGCCTGTCATGGATAAACTTTGCAAGTTAGGCTTCAGTAGTAAAACTGAAATGTTTCTCTTAATTTTTAGAAGTAGAGACCTGAGATTTTTAAGAACCATTTTGCTCTGGAGCCACTTCCATGTGTCAGAAGTTCTTTCTCCTGCATTCCTAGGTTTCAGCCTCATTGTTCCATCAGCTCTGTATTTGCAGGACTATTTTCATTCAGCAGCTGTCATTTTCAGATGCCTTCTGTGAGTGCTGCAACATCTCCTGCACCAGGAAAATGCAGGCCTAAAGTCTGTTGCCTGTCATTTGTGCAGAGGAGAGAAAATTACAACTGTTGTGGAGTCAAGTTTATGAGATGCTGGAGAGCAACAGGTCCCTTCTGATCTGGTGGGCAACTCTTTAGTTCTTTATTTTTTAATTTAAAACCATTTAGCTGTCTCTGTTGTGCTTAACTTGGAGAAGAGATGTAGCTCTTCTTGCTGCAGGCTAAGGGGGAACTGGACATGATGGCTGAATTAGTAATGGAAGACTAGAATAGGATGGAAAATCTGAAAATGTTGTAAAAAAGAAAAACCAACCTTGATCATTAGTTTGTTAAGCTGTAGAATTTCTGTCTAAGCTTCAGAAAGGACTTTTTGTGTGCTGCTTTGCTGTTCTGTGTTTGAGAAGTGGCATTCCCTTCCCCTTCAGTAGAGGCACACAACTATTTCATAGGTATCTTGCACTGCCTCAGTGGCCTCACGATAATTCTGTGTGGCACCAGTAAAGGTGACAGCAAAATGTCCAAGTGCTAGAAGGCCTCACTTCTTCTTTGGGAATCTGGAAGAGCATTTTGAGCTCCCTGTAATTCTGTTACTCCTCAGGCTATATGCTGGGCTTGCATTCCCAGTAGGGATTTTTGACACCTCCCAAGTTCAAAGGAAAGCAGTTTGTCATAGGCTTTTTACTACTGAGCTGAATCATAACATAAAACAAATGTAAAATAGTTTGGTTAAAAGGAATCTTAAAGAAATAAATAAAATGGTCCCCTGAGAATTCAGTAGACCATAGGAAGGCTTTGGCAAGATGAGGAGTAGGGAGTCAGGGCTTTTCATTTTCTGCAGTGGAGCAGATTGCTCTCATATTTCCCTGTGGGGTTTTTTTTATCCATGGTTGGAGTGTTCCAGCCCTGGTTTCTCCTTACTCCCCTACAGATTTTCTCCTTATTCCTTATCTTTTCTCCTTCCTCCCCTACAGTTAGCTGATGCTGCAGTAGCATCTGATCCCTCTGATGCAGTCCAGGAGGCAGTGATGTCAGAGGCAGGAACTGGGCTGTGTTGTTTGGAAGGGCAGTTCCCTTTGGATTACCTGTTTCTTGATTTAGATGATTTTGATAAGCTACAGACAGGAATTAGGCTGCTCTTTGGGATGTTGGGAGCAGTAGGAGGGCTCATTTGTTTGCTGGACTGCAGTTGCCATCTTTCCTTGCCCAGAAGGGCAGGACAAAGGAGGTGTGCTTATGGTGCTTAGGGACATGGTTTAGTGACATGGTGATGGTTGGACTTGATGACCTTAGAGGTCTCTTCCAACCTTAAAGATTCTGTGACTGTATGGTGCCAGGGGAGGAGCTGGACCTCCCCTCAGTGTCCTGAGAATTCCTTGTCATTCACATGGTGAAAAGGGAGGAATGAGTGTGTGTTACTGATGGTTACACGGGGAGGCAGCCTTGGTATCTCCCTCTGCAGATGTGTGCTGACTTCTGCCTGTGAATGGGAGGCTGGTGCCACCCTACAGTCAAATTGTCCTTGTTGAGGACCCCAAGCTCCCATCACTGAACTCTTAAACTCCCTAGTGCTCTGTTTGCTGGTTTAAAAGGAGCAAATGGTAGACTGGAAGGGACTGTGATCTAAAAGCATATACACCTGGTGGTTAGTTCTTGTCTGTGTGCCCTTGGGCACGTTCTTGGCCAACCTTAGCAGTCTTGCTGGTTTTGAGGGTCAGGGTTAGGTAAGGATAGATCCCTGTGGGAGCCTATCTGCAAAATAATGTGTGCATGAGGTTCCAAAGAGCCTGCTCACTCATTCAGCACTGTGCTGGGAGCTTAGGAGGTGTATGGAGCAGTGTTTTAGTAGTGAATTATCCCTCCTGGGCTTCCTTACCCACTTCAGAGTATGGAAGCCTCTGTTTACCAGCCCACCTCCATCAAGTAGATGTTTGTAAGAAGATGTGGTCCCAAATGCACTTTGTGACATGGGTTAGTGGCCCTAGGGCTGTTGGGTCGACAGTTGGGCTTGATGATCTTGAAGATCTTTTCCAACCGTAATGATTCTGTGGTGGTGACATGTTGGGGTATGGGTGAGCCTGGTCGCAGAGCCACAGGCTGAGATGGAGAGCAGGCTGCAGTGGATTGACCAAATGAAGGTCCTGGCCTTGGGAAGAGCGGAGGAAGAGGAGGAGGGGAGTGAGCGATGCCTACAGCTAGAGGCTGAAGAGTTACTTGCAAGGTGGTTGGGGGATGTATTGCAGGGGAGGAGGGGGGACACGGAGTGTAGAGAGGCAGGGAAGGGGTGCACGGAGTGCAGAGGGGCAGGGAAGGGGTGCACGGAGTGCAGAGGGGCAGCTGAAGGGTGCAGCAGACGAGTTGCAGCAACTGCCAGGGGAGGAAGCTGCCACCCCGCTGCGGAGCCCCCGGGAACCGGCNTGCCAGGGGAGGAAGCTGCCCCCCCGCTGCGGAGCCCCCGGGAACCGGCGGGCGTTAATCCGTCGGCTGCTTTCTCGGGGCATTCCCGGGGGAGTGGAGCCGAGGCGAGGGCCGTCCCGTCGCGGGGCCCGGTGGTGGCTGTGTGTTGGGGGGGGTCCGGCCGGCGATCCAGGCCGCCTTTTGCGGCGCGCCCCGCGGGTGCCGCGCAGCCCAGCCCCGCCGCGATCACATGCTGGGCGGCCGCGGCCACCGCCTCCCTCCCTCCCTCCCTCCCTCCTTCCCTTCCTCCCTCCNGGCTGAGATGGAGAGCAGGCTGCAGTGGATTGACCAAATGAAGGTCCTGGCCTTGGGAAGAGCGGAGGAAGAGGAGGAGGGGAGTGAGCGATGCCTACAGCTAGAGGCTGAAGAGTTACTTGCAAGGTGGTTGGGGGATGTATTGCAGGGGAGGAGGGGGGACACGGAGTGTAGAGAGGCAGGGAAGGGGTGCACGGAGTGCAGAGGGGCAGCTGAAGGGTGCAGCAGACGAGTTGCAGCAACTGCCAGGGGAGGAAGCTGCCACCCCGCTGCGGAGCCCCCGGGAACCGGCGGGCGTTAATCCGTCGGCTGCT
This sequence comes from Galbula dea, assembly GCA_013399015.1. NCBI lineage: Eukaryota > Metazoa > Chordata > Aves > Piciformes > Galbulidae > Galbula > Galbula dea. Next base: position 125,052 of record VWZX01006266.1, read on the forward strand.
TTCTCGGGGCATTCCCGGGGGAGTGGAGCCGAGGCGAGGGCCGTCCCGTCGCGGGGCCCGGTGGTGGCTGTGTGTTGGGGGGTGTCCGGCCGGCGATCCAGGCCGCCTTTTGCGGCGCGCCCCGCGGGTGCCGCGCAGCCCAGCCCCGCCGCGATCACATGCTGGGCGGCCGCGGCCACCGCCTCCCTCCCTCCCTCCCTCCCTCCTTCCCTTCCTCCCTCCCTCTCTTCCTCCCTCTCCCCCGGCCCTCCGCGCCGATCGCCGCCGCCGATCGCCTCCGCTCGCCTCGCTGCCCGCGCCGCAGCCCCCGCTCCCCGCCATCGCTACAGCCGCGTCCCGCCGGGCCCCGTCGAGCACGGCCCCGGTCCCGGTCCCGGCGGGGAGCTGCTGGGGAAGGAGGAGGAAGAGGAGGAAGTGTCTCGGCTGGGCTAGCGATTGCGGAGCTCTGCGAGCAGTGGAGGGGGAGAACGGCGGCTCCGGCCCCGCTTTTTCCCTTGGCTTGCTCAGGAAGGCGTTTGCTGTATTCCTCTGAAAATCGGGAAGGCTTTGGGTGTCTCGAAGGACTCGTTAACCCTTGCGGCACCTTCCCCGGAGAGTCACTTTTCTCCCCTGGAAATCAGCGTTGCGTATTTTCCTTCGCCTGCTCCTGCTGCCGGCGCCGCCGCTTAGTTGGAAAATAGACTTCCCGAGAGCCGTGCAGCGGAACGCTTCGGGCCTTTGGGGGAAGAACGGATTGTGGTACTGACTTTTTGTTAAGCTTCAAATGTTGCAAGTTTGACGTGGAAGGGAATGTGGTTTGAATTTTTCGGTGTCTTTTCACAGCCGTTTCCACACCCCCCCCCCCACCCCCCTCTGTTTTCTGGTCTCCGTAGGTATATGTTTGCTTCTGTCGGCAGACCTTAAGCCAAGAACATTGTTTGTCTGTTGTGCTGATTAACGAGATTGGGTTTTTTTTCCCCTTCTGCTGACATAGTGTTTTTCTTATCTTTTATCACAGAAACGTTTTATAAAGGGGTTGAGGCAGTACGGCAAGAACTTCTTCAGGATCCGAAAGGAGTTGCTTCCGAATAAGGAGACCGTAAGTACATTCGGACTTTATGTAATTTGCCTTTTTTTTTTTCTTCCCCTCTTGCTGCTTCGGTGTTTGATCTTGTGAAACTATTTCCTTTTTCACCCTGAACTCAATTCTCTTCAGATAAATGGAAGAGAAATCCACAGCCAGAAAAGGGAGCTGTAATTTTGATGGCAGCCTATGAAAGACCTTACATAAAATAGCCGTCGGTGCTGGACGGAGGCAGCGAGCTTGGGTGAAGTGTATTTATGGAGAGCAAATCTAATTTTACATGCTGACATTACGATGGGATAATACATTTATGTCACCCAGTTGGGCTCGAATGGCAGTGGGGTAATTAAAGCAAGCCTAAACCAAAACAAAATCGAATTGAATCTGGAAGACTGAGGTATGTGCCTGCTTCTCTGACCTGCAGAATTCGTGGGGTTTTTATTTAACTCTTCAGCTTCCTGAAGCGTGGGCAGCAGGCGTGTGGAATTCAGCCTCTGGATCGAGCTGTGGCTTCTTACTCTGCTGAACTTCATAAAGCTTACATAACTGTCGTGCTGCTGGAAATCCTGGCAAGTGCATGAGAGGAAGATGGACAGGGAGGGGTGCTTGACTTCTTCAGAGGAAGGAGGGTTTGGGAAGCCTCGGGAATCTAGTTACTTTTCCATTAATCCTAATTGCCAAGCTTCTCTAGAAGCTTCGGTTTCTGTTCTGCAGGTGTCGCTTAACTGCTGAGGAGGGTGGGTTTGGAAAGTGGTTTTCATACTTGTTCTGAATTTAGAAGGGAGATAACTCAATGGAAATGGAGTTACTGTTTCTTGGCAATGTGGTAGTGATCTGGAAAATATTTATTTAAAGCCTAGCTGGTTGTTTAGACTTCTGTGTGTGTGAATTAGGATGTTCAGTGGGGAAGAGCATTACTGCAAGAATATTTTAAAGCCTGTCTCTTGCTGTAGGATCTTTCCCTTCTCTTCTGAGGTGTTCTTAGGAGATGATGATGTGATAACAGTCTTCTGGTGGTAGATAATAACACTGGGTAAGTAGAGAGAAAGTGACGTGATTCCTGGAGTGCCTCAGTTGGTGTAGATGTTCTCTGGTTCTGGTGAGAAAGATGGAAAGGGTGAATTACCAATCTTTGCCTGACTGTTCTGTTGGATTTTGAGGCATGAAGGCCCAGTGCTGGAAGAATAACTGCTGAAACAGTGTGGTTCTTAGCAGCCCCTCCCAATCCAGCATACAGCTTCAGCAGTCCCTTCCTCTTCTCTTGGGAGTATCACCTAGCGAGAGGGGGAGAATAAATTGGGCTTTGCTTGTAGAAGCAAATGCTGCTGATGGTAAAGTTAGTGAGAGGCAAAAGTGCTCTTCTGAAGTTGGAACTACAGCAAGTGTGAAATACACTTTTAAATATCAAAATGTCTTTTTGTGGCAGAGGAAAGCAGTTTGCAAGAGAAAGGAAAAGAAAAAGTAGAGAAGCGAGAGCCCAGGGCAGGTGTCTGACCCTGTTTGTGCTGCATGACTTCTGCATTTGAACTTGGATCTCAAGCCTAAGGCTTTCTGTAGAAGTTTTTCAAGTTTGGGAGTGGTGTGAAACTTTAGAGGAGGTAGCATTTTTCAGGTGTTAACACTTTGGTTCATCAGGTCTCAGTTTTTAGTCTGAAGAGACTCAGTCCTGAGTTTGAGCAGCTGGGAAGCAGCTTGTTGCTGGTTTGGAGCAGGCACTTTTAGCCCCTGGTGGTAACTGATCTACAAATAACCTTTGACCTACAACAAGTTGTTTAATCTGCTTCCTATTTTTGCCCACAGGTCTCACTTCTGCTTTCTTTTAATTCCCAATCTTTTTTGGGTTTTTTTTAGCCAAAATTTACAGCACTTTTGCTATAGTAAAACATGCAGAATATAGGCTGCAGTAAATAATGTTGGACTATCCACTTTGGCTTTTCCTCCTTAAAGAGGGGCAGTGAATAATGTGAGTTACTAAGCTGGGGAATGATTCTGGTGATGAAAAAGCTACAGACAAATTAATTTCAGATGCTTTGCCTGTCCTTTTTCTGTTGCAGTGTGAAGTAACCCTCTAGCAATTGCAGAAATGCTAGAAAAAAGGCCTTATTTTCCTGTTTAGCCACCAGATTACTATGAGGTAAAACTCTGGAAGTAATTCTATGGAAGCAGAAGCACTATGGCAACTCCCAGGTTCTGCAAAAGCTACTTGAAAATGAGTCAAGGGCATTCTTGAAGTGACTTGCCCTAAATGCAAACAGGCTATGGGTCAATACATCCTGCACGTTTCTCATTATTGGAGTTTACCTTGCTAGTCACTGAAGCCTGTGGGGAGGGGAGCCAGGGGTTTGTACCTCCTTGCCAGACCCACTTTAAAGTTAAATCTCCTTGTTCTCATGCTTCTTGTGTAATGCCTTTTCCCTTCTATGTGTGCTGCTTTTGCTGGGGGAAAATTCTGTCTAATATTGCTTAAGCCCTGAGGTTGGAACATGACATTAGTGGAAGATAAGTAATACATTAGAAATACAAAAATATTGCAGAGACTAGGCTTACTGCATAGGAAATCCAGCTGAGGCTGCTGTGCAGAAGTCAGGAGGCAGAGGAGAGTATGACATTGTGTTTCTTTTATAGTATGGGAAGGTGTAAATTGGCCACGGTGAGAGATGAGAATTAGGCCATGCTGTACTGAGGCCTCACAAGCCTGTTAAGGAAATGTCCTATTTGAGCTGTGCCTTTGCTTTTTGTTCCTCTCCATAGTTCATGTACAGTATCTTTGAAGAAAATGCTGTTATTTGTCAGTGTCTTTTAACTACTTTAACATAGTTTTTTCAGCACTTTTTGTCCTTCTAAATGAATAGCTAGAAAGAAAAATAATCTCTGTGAAAGAAAATACTTCTTGCATACCATAGCTGTAGAGATAGCTGTTGACTCTGCCAGTTTAGTTGGGAGTTGATGTCTGAGAGGGGCTCCCAGTCAGCATGAGAACAAACAGCTGCAGCATTTGCCTCAAGCTTTTTAAGCAAGAAACACAGGAATTGAAATCAGCTCTTAGGTGAGCATGCCCTCTGCTGAAGTGGGAATGCTGCAGTGGATCATGGAAGGCCACTTGATTGGGGCTGGATCAGTCAGTGTTAACCTTCTGAGACTCTGGGGGGAAAAGTGCCTCCCTGTAGGTGAGCTTAAATAAACCTTGGGAAACGCCCTTGGATTTCCTTTGGACTCTGTCTGAAATAGATCTTCTCTGTTCCCATGTAGCTTGCTTGTTTTCCCCTTGCTCCTCAGTGGTTTTCTCTCAGTTACAGCTGTAGTTGAATAGCAGAGGAGGTGAGTTATCCTGCTCTCAGTGGCTTCATGCTTAGCAGCAGTTTGGTTCCTCTACATGGTGAGCTGAGACATACATGTTGGCAGCACCTATGTGACATGAGCAGTTCTTGTTCATAACTTGAATTTTAATAAGGTAGCAGCTGGCAATAAGTTTCCTTAAATGTCTGGTTTGGCTTCAAATGTGATATATATTTCTTTTTCCCCCCCATTGTTTTAGGATAATTTGCTATAACTTTGTGATACTAGGGGATTTTCAGAGTATTTAAAAGTCTCCTCTGAACTCTTTAGGTGATTACACTGAGCTCCTTGAATATGAGAGGTTTAGAAACACCAGAGTTGGGATAGGCCTGAGATAAATGTACTTAAATGCCTAGAAGGTCAGGGGGATTGACTTGCTGTGTTCTTGCAAATAGCTCAGCTCTGTGCTGGTGACATGCAAAAGGTAAATAGAAACATGGAATGAACACGAGCTTGTGCAAAGCAATAACATCCAGTCAGAGCAGGGGGACACCCAGTCATGGTGTCAGCATGCTCAGATTTAGAGCTGGATCCTGTTCCACTCAGCAAACTTGTGCTGGTTGCTCAGAAACACTACTGTGAGCTTCAGTTGGGCTGCAGTTTCAGTTTCCCTCAACTATTTAAGGCCCTGGTCCCAGAAGAAACAGATTTGTTCTCCCCTGGCTGGAGTTCTGCAGCCTGCTCTTGATCAGATGTGCTGTCTGACCAGTGGAACTCAAACATCTTATGCCAGTTCCTTAGCCACTAGCAGTGGAGAAGGATGTATGGGATTGTCTCTTTGGCAGCCTGATGGAGGTTTGGGAGTAATATCATGTGTTTTGGATAGCCATGGCATAATGCTGCAGTTGAATTGGGGTTTTGGAAACATTGTGTCCTTCATGGGAGTAGGGCCAAGTCGTTTTGACCTCTTGTACCTATTCTAGCTGAGGATGACACCTCTCTGAATGTTGTGAAGCTCTCCAATGACTCTTCTGCCTTCTTCAGGGGAGGTTTATGGTCCACTGGTTGTGACCATGATCTATCTGCTTGTCTTCTCTTTAGCAGGCTGAATCTCCTTGGTGAGCCTGGTGGAGCTGCTTGCTTAGGGAGAAGTCTAAAAAGAGGACAGTGGATCTTTGTGGAGGCATGCAGGCTTTGGTTGAATTGAGTTCTGCATTGCCCTCTTGAGCACATAAGTATCTTTGGGGTGTGTGTGATTTTTGGCTTGGCTGCTTAGCCAGAGGTGACAGAGTGCAGCCTCTGGGTGGCTGCTTCTGTATTTAGCTTTCAAGCACAGTGTAAATAGCAGCAGTGAGCATCAGCTGTTTTCCTTAGATCAGCACACCTGCAACATGCTGTGTTTATGCACCTAAGAGCTACAGAGACATCAGTTCTGTAAAGAAAAGTCTCTCTTCTGATAGGGAAATCTTCCTCTCAGATGCTCTTGGGACTTAGCTGAGAGCCTAAATAAGCTGTGCCCTGTTCATGTCAGGAGCCAGTGTGAATGCAGTGTGAGCTTTCAGCATAAACTTCTGTTTAATTTTAGATGGAGGTGTAGATAAACAATTTAATTCTTGCCTCATTAATGCTTAATCTTCTGTTACATAATAGACAATATTGGCTTCCTGAGTAGCTCTTAAATACAGTGCAAATGTGTAGTAGCTGAAAGGTCTCTGCAGTTAGGGGATGTGGGGGCTGGCAAGGTGTTGGTCCTCACCTCAACAAACAGCCTTAGATTCTCCCTCGACATCATGGTTCAAGCAGCAGTTTTCCTTTGCTTTAAAAGAGGAGGATAGTGAGGTGACTGTGTTTTGGTCTCTTAGTAGAAAGGGATTCCTCAGCCCCTACCTTGCCGTGTTAATATTTGCATTTAGTGGTGTCACTTGCTTGTACCAGTAGCTGAATTTTTTGTCTGTGGCATGGGCATCACTCCTCTCCCAAAGGAGATGTTTTATGTGATGGTACATTCCCCTGCTGAGAGGATATTAATCCATGGCACAGTTAAGGCATATTATTTCCTGGCTTTGCTTTGCTGCAGGAGTGCTGAGAAAGGGACAAGCTCTGTAAGCCGTTTCTGTTTGAAAGCTGAACCTTTTTCCCTTAATAACTTGTTCTAGCCTAGATGCAGGCAGAGCTGAAATTTTCCATTCGGGTTTGAAGCTTCTGCCAACATAAACAGCCAGTGCTTCTTTCCATTTCATCTCTGCTCGCTGCTGCTGGTGCCTCCAGTGCCTGGATATTACAGTCAGGGGGGGTTTGTTCTTGCTAAAACAGGGACTGCAGGCTTTACATGTGCAGAATGATAGCCTGAGATGTTTTGTCTTCAGTCCTTGCAGATCCCCAACTGGGCTTCAGTCCCTGCTGCCAAATGCTCAGAGGCATGGGTGAGTTCTGTTCCTGTGGAAGTGAAACCCTTGATTCATTTGCATAACAAACGCTTCTAGCGGGGAACATGTTGTCTCTCTGCCTTTTTTTCCCTCCCCCTTTTTGTTTGGAGTGTGGCTAATCTTAGCTGATGGAGGGAGAACACTAAATGGCTATGTTTGGCCTTAAGGTGAAGCAGTGTACTGAGGAGGCACAGAGGAATTCACTTCTCCCCAGGAGCAGAGGAAGCAAGGCAGTGTCTTTAATGAAATGCTGAGCTCACATGGAGGTAGTCCTAAATTTAAGTGGCACTGAGCAGAAAGCTGTTGACAAAAGACCAGCTCAGCTGTAGGGGATGTTCAGGATATGTCTTCTCTGGGTTTTGGCTTGTTTTGAAAAGTTTTGGACTGTTAAACCTATTGCAAATGTCACAGTTTTGTTGGCTGCTGAACCAGAAGGTTTGGAAAGGTCTCAAAGGTTTAACTTAGAGTAAAGTCATAGTAGGCACCATCTTGTCTTCATCTCTAAAGCTCATTTCAGGTCTTGGAGGTGACTTGTGCAGGTTGTGTGGGGTTCAGTAGAGCATACCCTTTTGGGGGCAGAAGATTATGCACCAGGAAAACACAAAAATCCCCAAATTCTCTGTTGGCAGAGAGGAAACTCTAGTTAGAATGTGTCTTGCCTGCCACCCTGAGCATGGAATGAACTTGCTCCTTATACAACAGATTATTGGCCTTCCTGCTTCCTGGCCCAGATGGCACTTTAAGAACCTTATCTACAGTGTTCTTTTGGCAGAGAATCAGCCCCCAAATACATTATTCAGTCCTAAATATCCTGTGATATGCTGCTAGAACTGTACTGTGAGAACAAGACAATAACAACTTCACTAGACAGATGCACTCATTTGGTCATTGTTGTTTCAAAACAGCTGTAAAAAAGAAGCAGTGCTGGATTATTGGGGGCTTTGTTATGTTGTGTTGGTTTGGGGTTTTTTTCTTCATCAGGAAAACTCCCAGGAATTACCCAGCTTGTGGAATCAAGTGAGAACAGGGGGTTAAGAACAGTGGCTTTTGTTTCAAGGGCTGTGCCATAGGGGAAGCTGAGGCTGTTTGGGGATGTAACAGGCTTTGTAAGCCTTGTGCTTCAAGAAACATTGGCCATCACAAGCTGAAATCTGCTGTTTACTCTGTGTGTTTTCCCTTTTCTGTTTTGTATCTGGAAGAAAAATGCTTTGGGAGTATGAGAGAATTGAAATTCTTAGGAAGTAAAGTTGCTGATGGTTACTTAGAGGTTATGGTGGCATTCTTTTGGGTAAGACCTACTGCTTTTATCCCAGTAGCCCATCTCAGTATCCCTTCTAAGGGAAGAGGACAATTGTACAAGGTGTTCAGTGGGTAGGAGGAGGGGTGTACATCTGAACCCTAGCCCTGTGTGCATGTGTGATGGTGGATTTATAGCTGGGGGGAGGTTCCATCCCCTGCCTAGAGGCAGAGTGCATTTTAAGGCACCTGAATGTCTCCTGGTGTGTGGAAAACAAAGGTAATGAAACTGGGAGCCATGTGAAATGCTTTGGGTTTCCCATTCTTGTTGATGTTAAGTGTCTTGCAAGACTGGGGTCCATCCACTGCTGGAGCTGCTTGCACATTTCCCTTGGAGTCAAAGGACCTCTCTCTGCTGTCTGTCTCCAACAGTGCCCCAGGTAGAACCACATTTGTGCTGCAGCATCATATGTTCTGCAGTAAAGAGGTTCAACACTGCATCACTTCTTGCTTTTTATCTAGTTAAGAAGGTGCAGGTAGTGTTGGATCAAACTTTGACTAACCAGAGCAGGTTCCACAGAAAACCTTTTGCCTTTTAGATCCCTGACCCGAAGCTCTTGGAATGTTGGTGGCTGTGTTTCCTTCTCAGTTAGCTCTTTCAAGGGGAGATTTTTCAGTTCCACTTTTCTTTAGGAACATAAACTTTCTCTTTTGGGGCAGATGTGGATGACAGAGATGGTTTCTGTTGAAGAACTTGGAGTCTTTGAGACATGGGCAAAGTGTTGGGAGATTAAGGGCAAAATCCAAGATGCTGGCAGTACTGGTGGTTGGGAATTCCCTGTTGGTTCTGGTCATCTGGAATATGGAATATTGGCAAGGAGAAGTGATTCTTCTTAGGCTACCAAACTCCTGTGCAGCAGAAGAAAGCTGACATTGTAAAGGTGCTGATGAGTACTTCTGTTGCCAAGGTGAAATAGGTTGTTGGGTGGAAAAGCTGCTTTCTCTCCTTTCCTCCCCCCAAACATACTTTCTCTGCTCCCTTTTCTCTTCCCAGTCCCCCTGCCACAAACTGAATTGTTTTGTCCCATGCCCCTACAGTCTAACCTTTAAAGAAAGGGAGAGTACATTCCAGGTTATAAACCAGCTCTTTCCTCCTGCAATTTGAGAAGTCCTCCCTGTTGTTTAATTCTGAGGCAGCTTTGTGCCTGGTGCCTCATGTTGTGTAAAGCACCAGGACATCCCACAGGAACTCTTGATTTATTTTGCTAACTCTGCCCTTCTCTGTGGTTCAGAAACCTCTAATGATCTGTGAAGCTCCATGATTTTTGAGTTGAACAGTAGTAGTTTTAAGAACCTCCTCTCCTAGATGAAAGCCTGAAAGCTTTCCACATGCTGGGTCTTTGGCTTCATGAAAAGCTGACCTCCTACAAATACAGTTTGTAAAGCTGGGCATCCTGGGCCAGGGCTTGTTAAAGCTGTTGTGAAATGGGGGGAGAACATCATGAAAACTCTGGGCTCTTGGCCAGCAAGGAAGATGTGATCCAGTGAACATGTTTCTGCTGCCCTTTGTTACAGTTCAAGTTTGATTAGCTTTGTTTCTGGTTAAGTTTAATCACAGTTCTTTTATTTTTGGCTGCTGGGAGGGTGGGGCTGGTGTTTGTGGGTTGGTTTGGGGGGTGGGGGTTTGGTTTTGTTTGTTTGTTTTTAGTGACTAAGCTCAAGTCTCTTTACCTGAATTGCAGTGAGAGGGGAGCTGGAGAAATGAATCATGCCACCAGCAAAGCCCCCCTTCCACCCACCCCACTCCCCCCAAGACACCCTGGTAAACTAAAAGCAGCAATCCTTTCCTCTCTCCTTTCCCTGTTCCTGCAGCCCTTCCACTGTTACTTTCAATCTGTCACCTTCTCTTCCCTGAAGTTTCTTTCCAGGCCTTTAGGGTAGGGTTGAGAGTCACTTCAGCCAAGTGTGCAGTGCTAACTGCATTGCTTGGATTTGTCTTTTCCATTTAGCAGCACCAGATAATGGAGAGAGAGATTTTTGAGGTGCTGTCATACCAGCCTCATGACCTCATCAGCTTGTATACTTGTTGCTTTGTGTAGTAAGGTTGTGGGGTGGGTTAGTTGGGGGGGGGTTTTTTTGGCCTCCAGGCAGTGATCTTCCATGTTTGGTGGTTGTTCTCCACCAGAGCTTGGCTGAATTCTCTGCTGCAGTTGTGGTGTCACCCAGACTCTACCTTCTGTGCAGGTTTCCTTTCATTGCACCAGAGCAATCCAGTTGCAGTGTGTGATGGCTGAGCTGCTGCAGGAACCTAAGTCACAGAAACAAATGGGGTTTGGGTTAGAGCCTGGATTTGTTTCTGCAGGATTTCATACCTTGCAGATTCAGATGTGATGAAAAATGTCAGAAGCCTTAACACCCTCTGGGTGCTGAAAGAGCATGTGGGAAAATGCATTTAGCCAGATTGCCACTGTTCAGTCAGACCCAGGATGTAGACTGGCTCTGCAGGTTGTATCTCTGGACTTTGAGCTTGCTGGGATGAAGTGACATGGACAAAGACCTTCCACCTTCAGGGCTGTGTTCAAGAAGTATGGATAGAACAGTTCCAGCTCATGTTCTTACTCTGTGGCATTTGGTGTGATAGATTGTTGTTGTTGCCTGGCTTTAGAAGGACACTCTTTTGTTGTAAGGGCTTCTAAAAAGATTTAGTCTGCTCACTGTGGGCTTATTCTATCATTTAAAGGTGAGGAATGTTTTTGTTTCAGAGAAATCTGTTTCTTGAACTTGTAAGACTTTCAGAAATGATTCAAATGATTTTCAGCTAAAGGATGGAAAGGAGGAAGCTGAAGTGGTGTTAGATTGGAACAAGCAGAGGGTTTTAACCCTTAGCTCTCTAAGCTGTATTTGGAAATAATGTATCTACTTCTAGAAAGGTTTATTTGATAGATGTCTGCCTGCTGCAGAGAGACAAACAAGCTGCTGTTTGTGGTTGCTGGGAATGACCCCACTTGCCCCTGCTTGCATCCTCTGGATAATTTTCCATGGAGCACATTACCAGTGCTGCTGAAGACAAATCAATGGGAATAAGGGAAGCATTTTCCCACCTCCTCTGATCACTCTTCTCCAGTCCATGCCCCGTGTTGACACAGGCTGGAGTCAGGAGTGAGAAATCCTGCAGTCATGCTGGCATTCAGAAGTGGTGACTGTGGAAGTTTTCATGGCTTGAGCAGTTGAGTAGCAGGTCAGAAGTGGCTGACTCACCACTGCATAGCTACTTGTATGCATTTATGTCTTTGCCAAACCAATGTTACCTTTTTTTGTGGGTTTTGTTTTAGCATTACTGAAGTTTTGCTTTGACCTTTTCAAGTGAACTTAGGTAGAAGAGATAGGGAAATCTTCACAGCTGAGTTCCACATTAGGTCTGATGGCTTCAGTTGGCATCTAGGAGCTGAAAGTGTGGATGGAATCCTGCAGGCTGTAGATAAAAGAGCCTTTCTGGTGCACTGCTCAGTCTTGGCTTGTTGTTCCATAAAGGTCATGTCAAGATGAGGGAGAAACCCCAAACCAAAATGACAGAAAGCCTTGACTATAGCAAAGACTTCTTAAGAACAAGAGGTTCTTTGGGCTGCTGATATTTCAGATCATCTCGCTTCAGCTCTCTCTCTAGGAATACATCCTCTCTCCTTTGATGCTGCAGAGAGCCCATTGTGTAACTTACTTCCCAAATAACTCTGGTAATCAGCCTCCAGCCTTTGTTAACTGCATTGTAGTTGTAATGCTCTTGTTGGCAAAAGGAAGGCTAATAACCAGAGGGAGTTTCTTTAATTGGGTTCATGTCTGTAGTTGAAGTCTTTGCAGATGGAGCAGTGCAGGGACAACACCCAGCTCCTGGATAGACATTGATGGACAGAGTTTGCTTTGACACTTAATTAGACCTGTCTGTTCCTGAATGGCTCTTCCTGGGTGAGGAGCTGGTCTGCTGGGTACCAAGTAGTTTCCCCAGAGCTGCTTTTATTCCTTTTCTCCCCCACTTCCCAAGGTCACCTTCCCCTGCACTACCTACTGGGGATTTCCACTGGGTTTCATCAGAAGTGCTTTTGAAAGGGCAGCAGGAAGGAAAGCTAGACACTGCCAAAGCTTTGTTGCCTCTTTGTTATTTTGCTTTGCCTCTGCCATAATTAACCTTGATGATGTTGCTGGAAGGCTGTTGGGTTCCTGGCACCTCTGCTCTCTTCCTCCCCAGGGGCTCTGTTGGCCATGGGATGCATCCCCCCTGGGAAGCAGATGCTGAAAGAAAAACAGAAGTTGCAGGTACCTGCATCTCTTCAGAACAGAAGCAGTGTGCACTCATGAATGAAATCCTTTAATAGGTTAAAAACCCTTTTGTAGGAGGCTGCTTCTTTCAGCTTTGAAGCATTTCAGAGGAATTCTGTGAAGCTGGGAGCTCTGCATGCCTCAGTGCTGGGAGGTTGCAGGCTGTACACCTGCTCTGGGCCCTCCTGGGTGTCTGGGGTCATGTTATTGCAAATATTTCTAAGCCTAGTGAGTAACCAAACCACAGCAGAAAGGAAAAATAGCAAGTGAACCACAGAAGAAAGTTTTGTTAGGGTATTTGACAATTAGGATGGTTTCAATTATGAGACCACTTTGCAGTAGCATATGTTTGATGGGCTGGGGAAATGTGAGTCATAGAAAACCTGTCTTGCTTTGTCTCTGGAGTCTTTTTCTGGAGGAGGGGGAAGGAGCCTGTGCTGTTTGGGTTAGCAAGTTGACTACCACGTTTGTACAGAAGCAGTGTCATTATGCTGGGAGAAGCTAAGCCATTGCCAGGGTAGCATCACTATACCTTGATAGGATCCATTCTATTGTTGGTGTGCCCCTGGCAGTCCTGTAGAGACAGAAGCCATGGAAGGGGATTGGAAGGAACAAGAATGACAGCAGAATGTGACAAACAAAACCTCAAACCCAAACCAAACTACAGCAGAAAACACAGACACAAACCCCCCATCATTCCACATTCAGTGCCTACATCTCATGAAACTCCAGGCTTGCATTCAGGCAGAGAGTTTCCAGACACAAAGTGTCTAACAACCTTGTGACAGCAGGACTGTTCGTGAAGGTTAGCTGTTTCCAACATGCAGTTGGTGTCAGCCTTTGGGAGATGATGCACTGCAGCACTGTGGACTGCCTGGTTCCTTTTATCTTGGAAGGGGCTGCTTTTAATATTGGAAGTATGGAGCCAGTTATTTTGGGCTTACCTGGCAGTTGGTTCCATGAGCCATGTCTCTTCCATCTTTCTCTTTTAAGCAGTTCTGCCTTGTTTCAGGTAGTTGTGGAGTTGCTACTGAAGATAGAGATGTCTTTAAGGAAGAGCATGCTGCCTGGTGAAATAAGCAGGAGTCTAAAAGCTGGGCATTCTATTAAAAAAAAACTATTAAAAAGCAGGCTTTGATGGGAAAGGGGAGAGGGGAAAGGATTGATTAATGATGTGCATGGATAGATATGGGCAGACTGATGACATCTTGAAGCCCAGCAGCCGTGTGCTTAGCCATAGTGCCAGCCACAGGAGAGATAAGTTCCTTTGTGAAATGACTCTCTACTTGACAAACAAGTGAGATCTGTCTGGCTCTCTCCACTTGACATGGAAAAACTACTCTTTTTTTGGTCTGTCTTTCTCTTTACAGGTTGCTGTTGCTGTTTAATTTTACATTGTGTGCACTTCCAACATTTACCAAGCCTTCTGTGATTACATACATTCCCACTGTGCCAGTGGGAAATCATTGTGAAGCTGAAATCCTCCAGAATATGACTGTTAATGCTACATGATATTGCTAACAGCAGCATTGTTCTGTGCCCCTCAGAGTGAGGCTGAAAGCTGCTTTGTGAACAGTTGGATCTTGAAGAGCAAACATCCCTCCAGGGTTTATCATTTTCAAGAGGAGATGACTGAGGTGATAGAAACACTTGAACCATTGCCTGGCAGCACAGTTCTGTGACCATCATTCATGACTGCCTCCTCACCCTTTTGCAGTGGGCTGCTTAGCTGGGCTTTTCTGTCAGTGCTGTGTTTCTGGAGCTCAGTGAAGCTGCTAAAGAGGAGGAGGACTGGCAGGGGGTTGTAAGGGAGGGAGATGGTTAGCAGGGTGGGGACTGGGTGTGCAGTTGCAGTACCTGTTTGGTGTTGACCCAAGATCAATCCTTTGAGGGTTTGTAGAGTTTCTGCTGAGGGAAGGATGGCCAAGGAGAGGGGGAGGGAAAGGGAGCTCTTAACATGACCTGCTTTTGATGTTTAACTTAATAAGGAGCTTTGGACAGTCAATTAACAGGATTAATGAGTTATTTGTCTGTTTGAATGTGGCTATTTGTGTGCTTGCTTTTGTAAAGATAGGCTTGGCTGGAGAGGGTGGAATTTGCAGAGAGTGTTTCTTTGCCTCTGCTGCCTCATCTCCTACCCTTTGAACTGCTTTAGTATTTCTCTGACTTCACCTCTAGATCACAGCTTATCCATTTCACAGTTTGCTGTGTTTCTCACTCCTCTACTGCTCTGAAAAGACACACCAGACCAGTTCAGGAACCTAGCAGCTCACAGTGATTAGGGCTTACACAAAGTCCAGATGAGTTGCTCCTTGTTTTTTTGGTGTGTCTTGTGTACAGAATGCTGGGAGGTGATTCAGACTCCTTGTCTCCTTCTGATACTTTGGTCCCCCAAGATGCATATTTTCTTCTTGGGAGTGCTGCCAGCTCTTACATCACTAATGCTGAGACTGAATTTGAACCAGTGAGCTGGAAGTGAGGAATTGCATATCTCACCTATTCAAAGTCCTTTTCCTGCTTTGGAGACACGAATGTGGAGTGGTTGGTTGCCTGCTGCTCACAGCTTGCTGTTCTTACATGCCTGAGTTGAATGTCAGGTGTTTGTTGGGCCTCTTGTGTGTGTTTGTGTAGGAAAGATTCAAGAGCTGGGGGTACTGTTGTGAAAAAGATCAGCCTAGAAAAATGCCAGTGAGTGATTCCATTTCTTAATGCATCATTGTCTGTGTTTCTCTTTTGTTTTTATCATTAGCACCATTGGCATGAAAACACCTGTGTTTGTCTTCATTTACTGCTTTTGTTTTCTTCCCACCTGAAGCCATCACTTCTTGCCCTGCTAGCTTGGTAACAGCTAATTACAGCAGTTGATAGACTAGGGGAGTCCTGATTGTCCTTACCTACAGGGATGATGGGCTGAATCCCAGACTCATTTCACAAGTGAGCTGTAAGCAATACCAACAGACAAGGAAATGGAGAAATGATTCAGTTACCCTTCCAAAAAATGAATGATAGATCTTAGTTGTATTACTGTCAGTACTTTAATGGGGAGGGGAGGTGAGAGCTAGATTACTTACAGTGTGATACAAGGCACTCACAATACGCTGTCTGCTTGTAATGTGTGTGGCTAGAGCCAGCAGAGTAAAGTGATTTTTTTAGCTGAGAAAATAGTGTTTGTGGTCTGTCTCTTGTGTGTCACAGGGTTTCTTTTCCAGAGTTGTGCAATGCTTCAAGTCCCTGTTACTGCAAGATGTCTGCCTCAGTTGTGTCAGCTGCTTGGGTGACTGAACACCCTGGGAGTCCAAAGGAGCTTGAACCTTGAGTCCATGGCTTTTCCTTGCTTTGGCTTTTCCTCAGCCTGCAGGCTGTGGAGTTTGTGGTGGGTAGAACAGGAGGCTGCCAACTCAGAAACTGGAGGAACAGGGAAGAGTTAAGCAGAAGAGAAAGGCTTGTGAGGGAATAATGTGGCTGTGAAAGAACTCAAAGTGATGAATTGTTGGAAGCAGCAGATGCCTTTAAGAGCTGAGCTGGCTGTCACTGCTGTGGATTGCTCCTGATGGATGGAGAGCTGCAGGTAAAGCTGAGAGTGTTCCTAGGATATATTGAATATTTCATATGGAAAACACAAGGATTCTGCATTTAGAGAGGCTGCAAAGATATGATGGAGCCACTGGAAGAGGTTGCTCAGAGAAGCTGTGGATGCCCCATCACAGAGTCAGGTTTACTAGGGCTTTGAGCAACCTGATCTAGTAAAAGATGTCCCTGCCAGTACCAAAGGACAAAAGTCACTTTGTCCCAGATGCCTTCACTCCTTTTGAATGCCAGAGCACTCAGACCAGAGGTGTGTTTCTCCTTCCCTGAAACCAACTGCCTGTCTACATTGCCCAGGAAATAAACTCAGTGATAGCAGACCATGGAGATTCTTGGCTGTGTTGCTGTGAGCTTGTGTTTGTGAGGAGTTGGTTACAATATTACAGCACAGTAAAGCAGGATGCTCTCTTGTTATCTTTGTGCACCATGACCCAGACCCTGCCAGGAAGAACTGCAGAGGTCTTTTGTGTCTCCTGTGCTCAGCCACGGCCCCTTTGGGGAATTTCTACCCTTTCTGATTCTAAAGGGATTGGAAGGAGGAGGAAAAAGTTTAAAGGGAGGCCCAGGAAAAAAAAAAACAACCCAGGATGATTTGACAGACCATGAATTTAGTCTTGTAAATAGAAAAGTGACTTTTATCTCCTCATTCTTTTGTGGACTTACCCTTCTGCCTTGACTGGGCTCTCACCAAACTCTGTGAAGTGAAGGAATATCTCAGCCTCTTCTGTGAAGGTGCTATGGAGATAAAACCATTTAAGAGAGATCACTCCCAAAACTTGGATGGAGGAAAGACTTTGTAAGGACTGGAGTGGGAAGGGAAAAGATAGAAGCTGGATGATTCCCAGAATGATTTGTCCCAGGATGTCAACAAGGCCCTTTCTAAGCTGGCTTTTTTCCCTGCAGGTTTGGGGATGGGATGGGGGCAGCACACAGAGAAACCCTTCACCAAAGTTCCAAGTATTCCATGTCTGCAGGAAACATTAACTTGTGCCCTACATGTGGTTGTTTGCTGAACTTGGCCCTGAGCCCAAACACTCTGTTTAATACTGATCTTGTTTCACCAATGGAAATTTTTTCCCAGTTAGGAAACAGGAGAATGTGTCCCCAGCAAACAGACTGCTGGCATTCCAGTTTTCAACCTTACAGATGGCAGTGGAATTGAGACACTGAGCATCCAGCTCAGGCTCTTCCTCCAGTGCTGAGCCTGGGTCATTTGGTCTCTGCATCCTTCTGGAGAATTTATTGATAACATAGTATTTTGCTGTTGTAAACCACATCCAAAATGTAATGGAACTCAATACTAGATAAAAGCTGATGTTGCTGTGTCTAGAGCTGCAGGTTGGTTGGTTTGTGGGAGGAGAAATCTGCTCTCAGAGTCTTTCAGGGGAGTGAATTCTTGGCATGTACCAACTTCTAGCTACTGGAGTTTTCCATGCAAGGAATCACTAGTTTTTCCTTCACTCACACAGTGCTGCTGATTTAATGGCAAACACTACAAGTGAAGGTATTGCTGCACACAAAGTGCTAGCAGACAATACAACCTCACTCTCTGTGCTTCAAGGTAAGAAAGGTACTATTTGCTGCTCCCACCTTCAGTATTTTTTATTCCTAGTGGTGTGTTTAATTTCCATCTATAACAGCTTTCCAGAGTGACAGTAGAAATGCAGAGCCTCCTGTGGTTAAAAGAGAGATCTATTTGAGGGCTGGCTTGCAAGTGCCGTTGCTTTACAAACCTTCAAGCAGTCACCCTCAGGGAGGAGTTGAAGTAGGCAGGGGATATTGTTTAAGGAAGAAATGCAGGAAGGAGTTTTGGTGGCTGATACAGATGGATTTGTCTTGTTGGAAGTGCAGGATGCTTCTGGGAGTGGTTTCAGAAACTTTGTGCCTGCAGCTTAGCAGTTTCCAGTGGAGTGTCCTGCACAAGTTATAAAGGCAGGCTTCAGCTTCTCAGAGGAGGCCAGCATGTATTGGTATAACCTCTTTTATCTTCTTTTGAAGTTTCTCAGTTCTAAGTGGTTCTTTTTGAGTCTCTGACACCTTGGTTGCTGTGTTGAATGCAAGGCACTAATTAAAATCATCACTCAGGCTGCCTCCTGGTAGACAATCAGCATGCTGTGCCTGGTAGACGTGGTAGCAGGGAATCAAGGGTGTAAGAAGTCCATGTGTTTGGAATACCTGATCAGTCAGGCTCTGCATTTCCAAGGCATTTTGGCATAGTCTAACTGGAATAGTAAAGAGCTGCTGGGCTCTTCTTGATGCAACTGGAATGAGACTCCTCTTCAGTGTTTAGAAACCAGTCAAGAGGAGCAGGTCTCTGTTCCTGGAGGGCTTGCTGGTAGGTGGGAGTGAAGGTCCAGGCTGTGTCTGGTGGGGCAGGAGCTGTCAGGTGTTGTTCAGAGGGCTTGGTTGTATCAGTTTGCATGTCTAATAAAGCAGCCCAAGGAAGAAGCCTGTGTCTTAACCTTCAGAAGATTGCTGACAGGGTAAAAATGACATTTTATTCCTCTTGATCAGAAACTGTCTCCATCTCAACTTGGAGAAGAACTCTGGCAGGCAGGTAGAGACAACACAAGGCTGGTGAAGAGAGAAATAAACCTGACTCTGTTTCCACGGGGGAAATGAGCTTTTCTTGGGTAGTAAAGTGAAATGTAGAGAGGAGTGTTTCAGGGAGGCAGAAAGTCAGCTCTGGAATAAGCTTGTCAGCCTGGTGTAAGGAAAATGCTACCTAAGTGGCAGGCTGGCTGTGTGTAGGTCAGTGCCCTTGCATGACAGCTTTCCTGGGATCTGCACTTCTTTCCTCTGGCATAAAAATGCAGGGCCAGAAAGAGGCCTGGAGGGATTTGCTGGATCTAAAGTTCTGTTGTCACAGGCAACCATCTCTCAAATCCCTTTCATGAACAGATCAAACTTCATATTAAAGCTCCTAAGGTCTATAGCCATTTGTTCTTCTGCCAATACTGCCCTTTGCTTTAATGGCTCTCCTGTCTCTCCCTGGTGGATAACTGCATGTGGAGCTGCAGTTCAGTGTAATAGGTCTTGTGCAGAGCCAGAGAGATGAAGATGCCTTTTCCAATGCTGCAGCTGCTTTATGGCATCCAGCAGGTCAGAATCTGAAATTTGCCCAACTTGTGAGCAGTAGCTGTTAGAAGCTCAGCTTGCCTGGTGGTGCCAGTCAGAGCTCTTGGGTGTTACTGTTGCCCCTGAGATTTCTGGTTCTGAGTGGCAGGTGGGGGTTTGGATTGATGAAAAATAACTGTTCCCTTCATTTTCTTGTTCTATCATCATTCTTTTTTTCTCCTGCTTCCATGGATCCTCTCCCAGTGGTTAGCTTCCCTGTAGGATGTGTCAGAAGGGCAGAGGTGAGCCCCCTGTCTGACTGCAGATGATAGTGGAAGCTGTAGTCAGGGAGGTGTGAAGGTGGTACCCTTTGTAAAAGTGGCCCTGGCAGCCACAGGAGGTGTCCTGACAGCCCTGCTGTGGAGGTGGGCATGTGCAGGGAGGACAGGATTAATGGCAACAGCCTGACAGCATCTCTGAACTCTCTGCCCTGGGCTTTTGCAGGACCTCAGGAGTCAGAGCCCTAAGTCATGCCCCAAATTACTGGTGCCTTTTTCTTCTTATCCCTAATTATGAAGTGGGGATCAAATTCTCCTGCCAAGGGTGCAGCTAGGATTTAATGTTTGCTGGAGATAGCAGAGCAGAGCAGAACTGTAAAGAATGAGCATGTTCTTTCCCTTCTGAGCTCACTGTAGAGGTATTCTAGCAAGCTACAATGAATTGGTCTTTCTACTAGTGCTTTACAGCTCTTCCCATTGTCTTTGAGTTAAATTTTGCTTGCTGAGGGTTTTTCTCCTGCCAGAAGGAATTAAAGGCTGGAGGGAAGCAACAATCACTGAGGGCTAAGCAGCTTAGGTGGCAGTTGTGGGGTGGGTTGGGAGGCTGGAGGGTTGCTTGATGCCCTGCTTCAGTATTCCTCTTTTCCTGCATGGCTCTGCTAAACAGAAAGGCTCTGAAGTACCCCTTAGCCCTTCACACTTCATCTAGAAAATCTGCTGGTTTAGAGCAGTGTTCTTGGAGAGCAGGAAAAGAAGAACAGCAGCTGAGGGATCAGATCTGAGAGAAACCCAAGTCTGGTTCAAATCAAAGCCTGCTGACAGGGCTGTCTGTCTGAGAGGGTTTGTTTGCAAGTTTGTTGCTCTGCTCGTAACTCAGGGTGAAGAGTGGAGCAGGAGCACGTCCTCCTTAAAGCTCTGCTTCTGCAGGGGGGGAATGAAGTTCCCAGTGAGAAGCCTGCTGGTTTGTGTGAGTTTAGCTGATCCTTTCCAGGTGCAGAGTGGATGGCTTTCTTCCTCCAGCAGCCTTGGGCAGGTATTGGACATCTAGTGGTAGAGATTTTTATGAAGAGGTCAAATTCTAGCTGTCTTCAGCATGGACTGAAGGGGAATTGCTGGTTTGCATCAGGAAAGAACCAGGTGGTGAGGACTTTGGAGGATAGCTGCAGTAAAAAAGGGATGGAAGCAATTTCTGTTTCCAGGTGAGTGCATCTTCCCCTTTCCTCACTAGCAGTGAGGATTATTTTATGAGCTCTGTTGCCTCTTGTGTCACTTTCAGTATTTTTGGAATGCTGTTGTTTTTAACATGACTTTCTACTAAGCTATTAAAACTCAACAGCTCCCCTGTAGGTCATGATCTGCAAAGGGAGGAAGCTGTCTGTCAGGGAAGATAATGCACACGTTTGACAAGCCAGGCTTTGTGTGATTCATCACAGATGTGTTTGGAAAACCTAAAACATCTGTTCCATGGAGATGTGGAATGCAGGTCAGTGCAGAGCCAGCAGCAGTCTGAAAGCATGCTGCCAGTGGTAGTCTCAGAACTCAGTTAGTAGACCTCCAGTTGTTCTGTATTTAAACTAAAGCACTTTTCAGCCAGTGGTACTGCAGAAACAAGTGGTGTTAGGGAAACTAATTGCTTGCTTTCAGATCTTCTTGCCCTCTTAAAACAGGAAAATCTGATCAGACTCTCAGAATTTCTTTGGTTCTTTCTTTGAGAGGTTTTGTTTCCTTGTTTGTGTGATCTGTTATCTCCTCTGTGAGCACTCCCTGCTCAGGAAGGAAATGGGGCTAGGGCTGCAGAGTACAGTGCAAAGTAATCTGTGTTCTTAATCTAGAGGCAAAAGCCCACTAGCCAAAGGAAGAAGGGGGGGGGGCAGAACCCCTGTGTGACCTCATGGGGTTGAACTCCTACTGAGAATGACATCAGATTCTAGTAATAGAATATGGCAAGGGTCAGATTTGTTTGGAAACCTGGGAGTATGATGTATTCTAACCTAACCCAGGGAACCAAGCAGCAGTACCAGCTGGAATGACCAGGAAGGCAACTTTGGTGGCCCATGAAATATCCTAGGACTTACCCATGTGACTGTTACAGAGAAGCTGCTGTAGCAACTTGGGGCTTGGAATTTTCTTCCAGGGTGCCGCAGCAGTGTTGAATGATGCAGCCTGTCCAGCCTGAAACTCTTGCCCACACACAGGCTGACTGATGGCTTTTAAATTGGAGCTTGAAAGACAGCTAGAAACTTCTTTGGGTAGGTACAGTAAAGCTGTTTTTAGTGTAGTAGAAGTTTGGAAGTCATGGCAAGCCTGGGTCATCATGCAGAGTTGGGAAAGCAGTCAGCATCTGTGCACCTTCCTGAGATGCAGGAGGATTAAGGTCCCTGCTGAAGAGTGGAATTACATTTTTAATACTTTGTTTATTTAAACAAACACAACCTGCAAGTAGAAAATGCTGCTGTCCTCTTGCTTGGAATGGCACTTTGCACACACCTGCACACCCACAGATTGGGCTTTCATTTCAGTTCATTCAGGTTGACATGCAAACCACAACAGGAAGGAGTGGAGTTGGGGGTGAAATTACCAAAGCTTGTCAATACTTTTTGATTGTACTTGATTGAATTCTCAGCCTCTCTCTAAAATCCATAAAGCAGAGGAACTGCTGTGGCTGAAGGAACCTTTTTCATTTTCTGGCAGCCATTATATGCTGCCAGTACAAAAACATAGTCATTTTATTTTTTTTTTCCCTTAACAGTCCTTTCTCAAGCTCAAAAAATGGATTTCCCTCAGCCACTGTCATTCAATTATCACCTGAGGAAATGCAGAGCTATAACTGATGATCCCTTGAAAGCATCCTGCAGTATTCCACTCCTGCCATCCTTCATTCTTCCCTCTCACTCCAGTCATTAATGTCCCATTGCTGCTGTGTGTTTGCTGGGGTGACCCTGAAGGGCTGTGGCTCTGAGGATGTGCAGAGATAATGAGATTGTGCCTGCAATGACTGGCAGATAAAGAGAAAAATGTTTACAGGATGGAGTGTGGTAGCTTTAACTGCTTTATGGCTTGCTTCTCTCTCATACACAACCACATGAACCACCCTGGCTTTGAACAGTGATAATGGGATCTGTTATAGGCATTGAGAGAGGTGGCCTGGTGTAGCCAGTAGCAGGGAAATGGATTTGGGGTTTTTTTTGAGCCCACACCTGAACCTCTAGCAATATGCAACAAAGAAACTTAAATCATTGAGTGGATGCAAAAAGAAAGTGCAGTTAAAGGGGTTCATGTATCAGTGCTTGGCACCTTCCTTGAGAAAATCCTGTCCCTTGCCAGGGGAGGTTTAGATTGGATATCAGGAAAACAATTCTTCACTGAGTTGTTAGGCATTGGCCCAGGCTGCCCAGGGCAGTGGTGGAGTCACCATCCCTGGAGGGCTTCAAAAAGATGTAGAGATGTGGTACCTGAGGACATGGCTTAGTGGCATGGGGCTGACAGGCTGACAGTTGGACTTGATGATCTCAAAGGTCTCTTCCAATTCTGTGCCACAGAATTGTCAGTGTCAGCAGCATGGATGGAGAGGTGTATGGGAAGGGGGAAAGACTTGACCCAGTGCAGGCTGTGGTGAGCTCTGCTCTGAGAGCCTTTGGGGATACCTTGCAGTTAATTTTTCTGGGTATTTATCCCACTCTCCTTTTTGTCCTGGTGCCTGAGCTCCAATATTGAGAACTTGTAGTTAACAAGAGACTGGCAGTGAAAGATGTTGCATGAACCAGCTGTGAAGCCAGGGACTTTGATGTGGGTTGTGAAGTGGAGTGAAAGACTTGCTGGCTCAAGAAAATGGGAACTTCTCCCTTCCTTGCAAAAGCATTTCATCTCAGCTCCTCAGCACTGCACCTTGCTCAATTCACCTGCCCCTGAGTGTTTGGAGAGGGGTAGTGCGTTGGGCACCAAGCTGGAAGGGGAAAGGGGATAAAAGGGCTGAATACTTGCATTTGTTAGGGAGAACAAATGGGTATTGAACAGTGGGTTGGAAGGAACCTGCTATGTATGTCAGCCTGAGCCTCAGTAGGAAAAAGGGTGTCCTGGCTCCACAGGAGCTAAATGACATTCTCTAGTCACTGTCTGCTGAAGGGGCTGGTGCCAGGGGAGACCATCACCTTAGGGCTGGAGAGCTGGGCTCTGCTGGAGTGAGAGCTGGGCTCTGCTGGAGTGAGAGCTGGGCTCTGCTGGAGTGGGAGACCCCTCTAGGCTATGGGTTGGGCAGCTGTGCCCGAGCAGAGGCTGTGTGGGAAGATGAGAGGTGGAGGACAGGCTGAGGTGAGGAGGAGGGAGAAGGTAGGTGATGGGAGTTCAGAATGGTCAAGCAAATCAGAGTTTCTAACCTCAGAAATGTTGATAAGTTGCAAAGAGGAGCCGAATGGAAAAGAAATCCTTGACAAATGTGTGCAAGGCAAAGAAGTTCTGAACTCTTTCAACTATTTTGATAACCTCTTAATTGGTGGAGCCCCAGAGATCCCTGTGGGTGTGCCTGGTGCCACTGGCAGTGGTTACTCACTCCTGGAGAACCATAACTGACACTATTAACAGTAGGCTCTAATAATTAATAATGGATGCAGCCAACAGTCTGTGAGTTCCTGTGGGATTAGGAACTCTGTTGATTAACAAAGAGGAGTCTCTGGAGGAAGAAGCTTTAATTACAAAAGCTTTTCTTTTCCTTCTGGCAGGAGGTACAGCTGGAGAGGGGGTCAGCAGCTTTTAACTTAAAACTATGCACTAGGATGCTATACATTTGGGCTATGTGTTTGCTTATGCAGAGCTGTTAAAGCTGGTACTTAAATCTCCCAAAATGGGGGGTGGGAGGGAGTTTGCACAGAACAGTTAGTGGGGGTAAGTTCTCTCAGCTATCTGAACCAAAGTATAATCTGTAAGAGCTAGAAACTCCATCAGAGCTGTGGAGGACTAAGCAAGGTAGCAGTGCTCATTTAGCAGGAACAGTTAGAAAGCCTAAAGCTGTGTCTGACTGCAGGATTTTTCCACAACAAAATGAAATCCAGAAAATACAGATGGAGCCTCAGCTGGGTTCCTAGGAAATTCTGAGAGTGTTCCTGTATTGGGGGTAAATTGACAGCATAAAAACCCAAGGACTTAGCCTGGGTTTCTTACATAGCTCTCTACTCTTTGGATTCCCACTTGGTCAACTTGTGTTGCCAGGAGTTTCAAATCAAAAAAAACAAGCAGCTGGCTTACCTTGCTGTTTGTAGAACAAGGAAATAGAGTATTAAGACAGTCAATCTTCTCCCAAAATTGAAGGTAGAGCTCTTGGCAGAGCCCAGGGAGAGCTGCATTGCCATCCAAGAGATAATAATGGCTAGAGGAACTGTTAAGGAAAATGCCTGTACTCCTAAAGTATGCTAGAGAACTCAGACCTGCAAGATAATTCTGTAGGGAGCATCCCAGGATTTTTAATGTGGTTTTTTTTTTTTTGTAGTATTAGTTAAAATACTGCTTGGTTTTTTTTAAAAGCCTCACTTAAAATTTCAGTAGTGTTTCAGACTCTGCAGCATTCCTGTGTGCCCAGGGTGGACATTAATCAGCACTGCTGAACAGGCAGCTGAGACTTACTGCTTAATTAGAGCATATGCAAACCTGTTTGTCAGAGTTGGCAGAGGCATGTAGACCAAGCTTAAAACTGTAAAAACAGAGCCTTGGTTCAGCTCTTCTGAGCTGCACACAGCTGCTCTTCTTCCTGTACCCTGCTGTGTTTGTTCAATGCTTCAACTTTTCAGGCCAAGACAAGAGTTCCTAATTTTCTCTCTCTGGATGTAGAATCCTTTAGGTAGGAAAAGACCTTTCAGATCACCAGGTTCAACCATGAACCCCCACCCTGCTAGGTCACCACTAAACCACATCCCTCAGCACCACAGTTTATTGATCCCTCCAGGGATGGTGTCTCCACCACTGGCTGCCCTGAGCAGCCTGGGCCAGGGCTTGACAACCCTTTTAGGAAAGCAATGTTTGTTAATGGCCAACCTAAATCTCCTCTGGTGCAGCTTGAGGCCATTTCCTCTTCTCCTATTGCTTGTTACTTGGGAGAATGACCAACTCATCTCTCTCTCCAGCCACCTTTCAGGTAGGGTTATAACAAGAGGTAGCCATGCCATGCTCTCCATTCCCACCTTGCTGTGGTGGGCTGTGCTCCTCAGGAGCCCAGAGGAGTTGCTGCAGCATTGTGCTAGCCTCTTTGCATACATTTGTGCCTCTCATATAAGCAGCTTTTTGGTATGGAGGTGCACATGGTGGAAGGGATGGATGCCTTCAGTTTTGGCCTCCAGTCTGGCAGTGTATGGCAGTATTCTGGGTTGTTCTCTAAAGTTTCAGGAAGTATCCTGGAGGATGGGAGCAGGTTCTTGTCAGTGGTGCCCAGTGATAGGCCAGGGAGCACAATCTCCACCTGAACAGGAGGAGAAACTCGGTTGCTGTGAGGGTGCAGAGCCTTGGCCCAGGCTGCACAGAAAGCTTGTGGAGTCTCCTTCTGGGGAGAGATTCCAGCCCCACCTGGAGGTGACCCTGGGCAAGCTGCTGTGGGTGCCCCTGCCTTAGCAGGAGGGTTGGACTGGATGATCCCCAGAGGTCCCTTCCAACCCCCACCAGTCTGGGTTTCTGGGCTGTGTAGTCCATTTTCTTCTTGTGCCCCTTGACATGCAGATGTTTGAGTACCTGTGGTACCCAAACTGTTGAAGCCAGAGGATTCAGTGATGGAGAGAGGTGCTGGAGACAGTGGTTTTACCACAGGACTGTAATAATAGAAAGCATTAGCTAAATTGAGTTGACTTAATAAAATCTTGATGCATTCCAGAAAGATTGTGAATTCATTAAGGCCACAGCTGGACAGTCTGTTCCCCTCTGCTCTGCCGTGAGTGGTCAGAGTCATTCAGGAGTCTTGTCATTTCCCTTTTCTGTTTAATTACTGTAAAGCTATTCCTCTCCCCCATGATTTTTTTCTATTTATTTTTTTTTCCCTGGCAGAGCTAGGCTCTGGGGAAATTAAACAGCAATTATTATGTTTGCTCACTGTGTTATACCATAACAGATACTTGAAGGTAAGTTGATGTGTTTGTGTGATTAGCTTCCATAGGAGCAGCATCTGCTGCAGCAGAGCTGTCAGAGCCTCTCAAATCCAGAAATGCATCCACGGTGTTAATCCTTTGTTTACCTAAGGCAAGACTAAACACAAACATGGGGCACAGCTTGTGTTGTGTATTTTACATTTGAAAGCTACCGATAAGAAGTGAGAAACCAGGACTGGCAGCACTTTCGGTGCTCATGCTCGTTTAAGGGTATAGGAGAGTTCCTAAGGCTTGCCCTGGTGTTCTGCAGTTTGGCTTGGAGATCTTGATGGAGCTGCCAAAAAGCAGAAGTGAGAGCAGTGCGTGACAGTGGTGGAGAGGTAAGAGAAAGGTGCCACCTGCCAAGGAAGTAATGTCCTAAGCCGTGGGCAGGAGTGCTGCCTTAGGGGGGATGTGGGCTGCGGGGCACTCCAAGACTCTTCTCTTGTGTCAGCTCAGCCTCCGAAGCTGAATTGCAGAGCAAGTCTGAGTGCTGCATTCTCCTGTGGGAGTGGCTCTGAAGGATTTGCTTCTCTTCACAAATAATCCCTGGAACACAGCGAAAAGGAGCCGGAGTCGAGGCACGAACAAGGTTGCTGTTTCAAGCAGCAGGTTGAGCCCTCCCTGAACTTGGCTTTCAAGCCTTGAGTCTCTCAAGGCAGAGGTAGTAGAAGCTGACTGTGGTCTCACTCCTTCCTTCGTCTCTCCCAGAAGTGTAGGGATGAGGGGGCTGTCACTCAGCTGAAGGAGTCAGATGATGCCATGAAGGGTGGCTCCCTCGTCCTTATCTTGGGCGATTTTAGTGCACGTGTTGCTAGCAACACCCAGTTTGGGGCACGGAAAACTCGAAAGGAGACGAGACAATCTGTTTGCAGGTTGTTAGGGTAGGACTGTCCCCCTGGGGAGAGACCTGCTCCCCGGAAGATGCAATTGAGAGCAGCTGCTCTCCTCGCTGCCCCCGTCAGGCAGCACCGGAGCGCCTCGCTTGCTCCTGCTGTTGGCAATTAGAGGCCAGCTGTAGACGTGTTGACTGCGAGACCTTGCGGAGAGGTGAGGCGAGATCGCCGGGAACAAAACGCACATTACAGGCCATTCATGTCAGCGGCGTTTATGCTTTTCTGTTTGCTTGCAAGCAAACCCAGCAGCTAATTTGCAAGGCTGCCTTTTGTAAAAGGGCCTTTTGATCAATGCTTGCCCCTGTTAATGTTTCAGGAGGCTATTGATTTCTGCAGCAGCTTTTGTTCCCTGGATTTATGGGCGATGGGTTTCAGCGGCACACACTATGCATGTCTGATTAAAGTTTGACTTCACTTGCAGGGAAGCTGGAAGCTGTTTTTTTACTCCTGGTTTGTAGAACCAAAGCTTTTCCTGGCTTGTTCCTTTTGTGCTGAAGCTTCTGCCACCCGTGCAGTCACCAGTATGCTCTTTCTAATCCTTCCAGGCTCACTCACTCCACTCCAGCATTTAATCCCTTAGGTAGATGATATATAATATTAGATAGCCAGGCAGCTGCTAAGATCTGGCATGGAATTTGCTCCGTGTAGTACACATCTAACCTCTCTCTGTGTGTGTATATATATATATATATGACATTCACATTCTCTGTGTATCCCTCCTGTCCGAATTTGACTTCTCTGTCAGAAAGCTGAGTCATGTAGCTGTGCAATCTGATGGTGAATTTGAAGTACGAGGATATTCTCTAGTCTTTAACATACCCAGATTGCATAGATGGGGTAAAACTAGCTGTTGAATAAATAAACTTCTGTTTCATCCCTAACTGCAGTTGTGGGAGGCTCTCAAGAAGTTGGTGGTTTTTATAACTAGACACCATTTGTTTTCCTAGTTGGGTTTATGATGTAGTGCATGCATAGATTGTACAGCTCCCCCTGGGACCCGATGGGTTTGTGATGTGTAAATAGAGCTCAGAGAGGTTCCTGATTCCTGTTTTGGGAGGGGAGGAGAGCAGCTTGGTTTGCTCTCTGCTGTTGGCCATATGTCAGAGGACACGTTCATTCACTGACATAAAGACATGGGATTTACTGACTTGCTCCTTGGTGCTGGCACCTCAGGCTTGAGATAAAATGTGGCTGGTTTCATTTGCAAGTGGCTTTCCACCTCTGAAAAGCATTGCATAAGCTTTTCTGCAGAGCTTCGTTTGCCTCCTGGCACAGGTCACATCCTGGGTTTGACAAACAGTGGTGGCAGGTGGACTTTGAGCCCACTTAATGGACTGCAAGGAAAATGGTGTTTCTAAAGCAAACACATCCAGTAGAACATGCAGTAGCAGAGCAGGGTGCTGGCTGTCAGAACTCTGTGTTCTTCCCAGAGCTGACATAGCTTGAATGTTCATTGCCAGCCTGCATCTAGTTTTAGATTCTCTTCAGGAAAGAGGTTTTTCGATTTTAGGGCTTTAGGGTTTTTTAGAAGGGCTTTTGTCCTTCAGAATCAGCAGTGGTGGTAGGTAGGGATTAATTTTGCCCACTTACTCCTCCCTCCTCCTCACCAAGCATCACTCTGAATGCACTTTGATGTGAATATTGTTCAGGTCTGTGGTGGAGATCAGCAATGTCAGGCCCTGTCTGTAGCAGTGAAGGTTCAAAATGTGTCTATTCTGTCTGTGACCAGAAATCCAAGTTGTCGTTGTGTTCTTTTTGTGGTGTTTCTGGTGTTGGTAAAATTCTTCCTGTGTCTTAAACTGTTAGCAGTTAATGTCTAGAGCAGCATCCTCCTTTTGTCTTTCAAGTGTTTCAGGGATAGAGGTGTTAGTTGTGGCTGTAATTGCTTGTTTGAGGCCCTTGGGAGGGTTGGGATTAAGGGTGTGTCTGGATTAGTTCTACTCAGGGCAGATGATTCAAATTAAGCTGCAGGATTTCCCCACAGAGGGAGCAGGCTGAGGTTTATGTTACTTGATCACATAAAATGCAATTCAAAGAAAGCCTTTTTGTGGCCAATTCAGGTGTGTTTGTTCTGATGTTTTTCCAGGAGGCTGGTTACTTCTCCGGTTTTTTTTGCTCTTGCAACTTGAAAGAAACAGCACCTTTTACCTTGGAGGCAGACAGGTCGCCAGGGAATGGTGGAGTTTCAAAGCAAGAGAAAAGAGCTTAAACCCACATGCTGTTCTTTCACTTGGGCATTCCATCCACCACTCTGAATGGCAGCTGCTCCAGTGTTTGAGCCTAAACCAGATGGATTAGGCTGTGAAATTATCACTCCTTTCTCTAGGTGTGCTCTTTTTAACAGCTTAATTAATTTAGATATGGGCATATATATTCAAATGGAAAGACTTGCTGCAGTAGAGCTGAGTTCTGGTGATAGACTTGTTGGTGAAGGTGGTTTTAGTCTAACTTTCAGCTTTTTGAAACAGGAATAGTGAAAACTAATCTGTATGCAGAATGCAGGGTGACAAAATGGCAGTGGCTGTTTGAATTGATTCTCCTCCTCTCTGCAAACACCAGAGAAGTGCTAGCAGTGATCAGTTAGCTGGCCTGACAGCTCCCTGGAAGGTTGTCCCTCTCTGGCTGTGGTGCTTCTGAGTCCGGACAGAGGTGTCAGGAGGATGCTGCCAGCAAGGCAAGGGCACAAGGGCACCCTCTGCTGAACTGCTGAGCCCAGGGGTTGGGTACACACTGCCCATGCCTCTCCCCTCTTCTGCTGGAGGAGGAGAGGAGTGAGGATGTGTTTATTTACTTCTGTTCCTCCCCCGCAAAAGAAAAGGGGGGGGAGGGAATGCAAAGAGGATTTTTTTTCCCCCTGTCTTATCTAAAGAATTCTTTTGTCTGGCTGAAATAGATCATGAAGCTTCCTCCAAAACTACATGTGTACGCAGAGAGAGAGAGAGCAAAAGGGAGGGGAAAAGAAGCTGACAGTCAGGTTTGCATGCCCCTCTAACATACTCCTTCTGTGTTTGCAGGGAGAACTAATCACCTTCTATTACTACTGGAAGAAAACCCCTGAAGCAGCAAGTTCTCGAGCCCACCGTAGGCATCGAAGACAGGCTGTGTTTCGGAGGATTAAAACTCGAACTGCTTCCACACCAGTCAACACTCCCTCCAGGCCCCCCTCCAGTGAATTCTGTAAGTGGCAGCTGAAAGCAATGCATTTCTCTTTGTTTAGATGCAGGGAGCAACAGTAATGGAACGGTGCTGTACCTTCAAGTGAATGAAGCAAGGAAATGGAGTTCAGGCAGTTGCCCTCTCCTGTTCCTATACCATTATGCTGGAATGTGGGAGGCGTCTTTGATCACCGACTGCTTTGTGCAGTTCTTAAAGATAAAAGCTTCCTGGAAGGGTGGAAACTGTTGCCCTGGTACTGAATTTCCCATCTCTTTTCTTGGATTTGTGTTGCATTTTCTCCAGGCTCATTACAGTAATGGGAATCTGAAAATGCAAACAGAAGGAAGTCCTTTATCCCTGTGGAAGAAAGTCCCTGTCACCCTTACTTGGTGACCCATGCCTTCTGCCTGATCCTAGGCTGTGTGCTGCAGCCAGCACTGTTATATCTTAATGCATCTTGGAAGAACTTTGGCCTTGACTGAAGCAGAAGTGTCTAAACAAAGAATAGTTACCCAAAACAGGGCGATGTACTGCATTGCAAAGGGTTGTAATTAGCAGTGTCCATAGGAATGTGTAAACTTGGATCCTTAGGTGAAAGGCTTCTGTTACCTGCTGAGTTTTAAACCTGTGGCCTAAACCCAGCACATTTCACTTGTCTTCTAAAGAAAAGGGATGTGTGGAAGGCAGAACTTGGCAGGCACTTAGATTAATATGGGGGAGGTAGAGGATGTGGTGAGCAGGCAGGGCAGAGAACTGTGGAGAGGTAATAAGAAAGGGCTCTTGGCTTCTCCTGGCTGGAACTGAGAGGATTTATTGCTGATTTCTGTGTGCACCAGAAGTGAGGATCCTGACTCTACAGCTCGATCCAAGATACTCAGCACTTCAGAGCCCCTGTGGCTGCAAGGACCAATCCATAGGGATCCAACTGCAGGATGAGCAAAGATAAATCAGTTTAGTACAAGAAAGCAAGTTCTAGCCTGGTGTCAATTTTGCAGTCAAGGTCTAAGCACCTGAAAGAATTAATACAGCAGTTCTGGCAGTGCTGGCAGGTGCTGTTAGCAGAGGGTGCCCTGTGTTATCTTGAAGGGTAATGGGTTGATGACAAACACTAATAGCAGCTCCCTCTCTATGAGCTGCATATGTCACCCCCTTGGAACCTTTAGAAAACCAGTATTCTTGCATCAAGGACTTACTTTCTAATGAGAGATGAGAACAAAAGAAGCCACAGGGCTTTCTGCTTGTGACAAATTACAGACCTGGTTTGCTGTGAATTTATAGGGGTGGTGCTACAAAAAAGTACAGAATAAGAAAGGATTTACTCCTGAGTTGTTTCAGAGGATGAGGTAAGAGGCAGCTTTTGAAATGGCTGCAGATTTTCAGTGGTTTCAGTGATGATTTTCAGCTCATAGGTTTCTCACCAGCTAATTTGCTGTGTACTGTTTGCCACAGAAAAGCAACCCCTTCCATAGTCCCCTTCTCTTCAAAATGGGACATGCTTGAAATGTAAGTTTGCCACAGGTTAAAACTGATAAGGAGCCTTGCAGTAAGGATTGGAAAGCTGGTAGTAACCTTGGAGTACCTCTCAGCCCAAAGAATCACAGCATGTTCTTCAAACAACTACAATATGTGGAAGCTTTTTTGCTTCCACCCACAAAGCACAGGTAGCTCTTGGGTTAAATATAGTCACTGTCTAACAGCATAGCAGAGGTCCCTCTCTGGGTCAGAAGATAAAAGTCTGGAAGCAAAATGAAAACCAGGAAGGTCACCTCAGGATCTGTCCATGGAATCTAGTAAAGTAGGATTTAGATACAGAATATTTGATGTTAAATTTGATCAGCTTCTGGAGTTAAACCTCCTTTGAGTTGAGAGCTCTGCTTTTGGAACACAGCCTTTCTAAGCAGGAACAGTATTTGAAGGAGAACTCAATTGGAAAAGTACTGGGTGCTGACACAAATGACATCCCTTGGCTCATTCCTGGAATCCTCCTTTTATCTGTGGACTGATAGAAGTGTAAAGTATCCCAAAATAATGGCCATCCAGAGCAAGGTGGTTGTAGGAAGTCACAGAATTCACACCAGAACTGTTGTTATTAATGGTTGTTTGAGGCAAGTAGGAGAGAATAGAAAATCCTGCTGAGTTTTTTCTTTCCCATGTTCCTCCTCTTCCCTTGTTCTCCATCCAGTGGACTTGAGCTCAGCCAGTGAAGATGACTTTGACAGCGAGGACAGCGAACAGGAGCTGAAGGGCTACGCCTGCCGGCACTGCTTCACCACCAGTATGCACCTGATTCATTGCTCTTTCTCCCCTTTCTGCTGCTGCCTCTCTAATGCAGTTTCATTCAAGCAAGAGCAGTTCATATGCTGTTCAGCTGTGCAAAAACGTGGGGCTGAATCAGCTAAAACATGCAGCATTCATAGCAGCGTTAACCATGCTTTGCCATTGCAAATGAGTGCTGCAGTGACAAAGGAGAGTGCTGAGAGGGAGACATTTCTACAGGAGAAAATCTGCATAATCCTTAATCTGTGTAATCAATTTGTGATGTAGCCAATCAGTATTGGACTGGGACTGTGACACACCAAACTTCTTTATGCTGCTCCAGATCTCTTCTGCAGCAGCCTCGTTCCTGTCAGTATTCCTGAAGGGCGTCTGGTATTTGGGCACAGGCTTAGCATGAAAGTTGAGAAGGAAATGAGAAGTTCATAGCTCACTTCACTTTAAAAAAACAGAGCTTTGGGGAATAACACCTACCTGTTAGCTCCAGGTAGAGCAGATGAGGCTGCTTGCTTTGTTTTTAGTGCTATAGATGCTTAAGTAGGCAGTTTGTAAACTGGAGACTGGAGATGATCTTTCAGATCCCTTCCAACCCTTAAGGTTCTGTGATTCTCTGTGCACTGGAACAGGACAAAGTTTTCCAGAGATGCCTCCAATTTCATGACCCATAGAAAAGCAGCTCCTGTGTGTGCTTTTGAAATGCTGCAGTGTGTTTGTGCTGAGTTACCTGGTACCTTGTGTATTGCTAAGCTGTTGCTTTTCCTGCCCCAAGCCTCCAAGGACTGGCACCACGGCGGTCGAGAGAACATCTTGCTCTGCACTGATTGTCGCATTCACTTCAAGAAGTACGGGGAGCTGCCCCCCATTGAGAAGCCTGTAGACCCTCCACCCTTTATGTTTAAGCCTGTCAAAGAGGAGGAGGATGGACTTAGTGGAAAGCATAGCATGAGGACAAGGCGGAGTCGAGGCTCGGTAGGTTTCACCCTCTTGCATTGCAGCTTCCTCTCTGGTTTTGGAAACACAATCTGCTTTCTTTTGTCTGCTTGAATGGCAGCAGAGAGGCTTTTGGGGTTTTCAGTGACACATGAAGGTCCTCTGCTACTTCATTCGCTCCCTGGGGGGGTATGTGTGTGTATGCTCACTTAACTAATGTGCCTGCACATGTTTCATGAAGAACATTCAGCGTGCAAACAGCAGCAGCTTTGGATCATCCTTCTAATGCTGTCCTTACTAGCAGACAGTCCTAAATGAAGTAATTAGCACTTGATGTTTTTGAGGAGACAAATGGAGCATTTGCCTCCTTTTACTTCAGCCCAGATAAGCTTTCAAGGCAAAACTGCAACCATGTTAAATGCTCTGGGCTTGTCATTTTTGCAAGCTCTTGGAAGGAGCCATTCAAACGTGCTCTGATGAGAGGCAGAAAGAGAGGTTGGGCAAATGCTGACCTTGGTACACTTTTCTGTCTGTTTATCTACCACCTAGATGTCTACACTACGTAGTGGTCGTAAAAAGCAGCCAGCCAGCCCTGATGGTAGAGCCTCCCCTATTAACGAAGACATCCGCTCCAGCGGCCGCAACTCTCCTAGTGCTGCCAGCACCTCCAGCAATGACAGCAAAGCAGATTCAGTGAAGAAGTCTACCAAGGTAAAATACTCCCATTTTCCTTCTGTGTTAAGGACTTGGGACACCTGAGGTCTGTTCTGTCAGCAAAGTGAGATGCAGGGAATCTCTCAGTGACCTAGAAATTCCTACTTTTGTGGCTAAGCAAAGAAACCCCTGTTGATGGTGCATCTGACTGAGGCTTTGTTCTCTGGGTGAGGATGTGCAGGGATAAAACCCAGCAGAGTATCCCCACATAACCTTCTTGCTCTCATGACAAATTAATCCTTCAATTTTGGATGCAAATGCAAGCATTAGGCTCCTGGCTGTAATACAGATCAGAAATGCTTTATTTGAGACAAGTAGACAGTTTGGGGGATTTTGGGGTTTTATAAGCAGTACTTAATCTTTGTTTATAGAGGAACATGAATATGTAGTCATTCTGGAATATGAATATGTAGTCATTGAGGCTACTTCTGTTACTGGTTTTCTGTGTGTATATTTATTTGATTTTTTTAGAGGAAGCTGACAGTTTAGGGTGTTTAAATGAATAAGTGCCTTTCCAAGAGAGTACTGAAGAAGCAAAGCCAGATGAAGCAGGAAGGCTTGTCATTAAGCAGTGTAAATTAAAAAGTAGCAAGGTAAAAATAAGTATTAAAAGAAAAAAAAAAGCCAACAACACAAGCCAAAACTGGATTAGGGAGCAAGTTTTCACATGGTAAACTTAGCAAAATTGGAAGTTAGGGTAGGTAATTGTGTGATGTATAAAGCTGTCCCAGGCCATGAAAAGAGGTAGTAATCTTGTAATAGCTACTCACTGTTAGCCCTTTATTTAAGGAGATGTAAAAGTAGCCCTCTCAAAATATCAGGAGTAAAAGCAAGACTTTCATGTAGTAGGAAGAGGTTCTCCTATGCCTGTCTGCTGCAGAAATTCTTGCTCCAGCCTCTGTCAACAGCTTGATGTCGGTGGCTGTTGGGAAGAGTTTACTGGCCCAGTATGAATTCCTTACAGGCTCCAGTCTGTACAGCTGAAGACAACAGCTGTGTCTGAAAGGCTCCTTCCCTTTGAAAGCTCAAGAGCACATCTGCATCATGAGGAGTGCATTCCTCAGTGTTCCTTTGTCCTGCTGGCTTGTGTCAGAAGTGTGTGCAGGGTTTGTGTCTACAGAAGTAAAGTTGTGGTCTCTTTTGGATTCTGTCTTCAGTCTGCCCTCCAGAGGACGTGGCTGGGGCATTATATAGGTGCAAGTCTTGTGGGAGCTGCTCCTGGGAGATGGCAGGATACAGCAGCAGCTCCAGAAGAAATTCCCCTGCAGCCTGTAATTGGACAGTGGTTTGGGGTTGTTGTTAAATACCAACTTGTGATCAGTTCTCCTGCTCCATAGGAACCCTTCTTGTTTATTTGTATGAAATATGGCAGCACTGGCATACACTGAGTTTACTTCAGCATTTACCTCACTGGTAACTGTTGTGTTCTGCTTCCTTTGTGGCAGAAGATAAAAGAAGAGGTGTCTTCTCCTCTCAAGAACTCCAAGAGGCAGCGGGAAAAGACAGCTTCTGACACAGAGGAACCTGACAGGTCCAATGCCAAAAAATCCAAAACTCAAGTGAGTCTCACAGAAGAGTATTTCCTTTGAGGAGAATGGTTGGAGAGTGGGAGGGGTGCAAACCAAAGACATGAAATCCATTTAAGCCACAGCAAATTGTAACTTAATCTGTGGTTGGCAAGCAACCAATATTATAATGTGTTCCTTCTGTTGAAAAACACTGGAATGATACAGGGTAAGTCCAGAAGTCTTTGGGGTGGTTTTCATATCAGTATTGACTGTACTTGGATCCTTTTCCAACCCCTTCCCTCCAGTTTTTTTTAAAAGGAATGTTGTTTTTCTCCTCTTCTGTGGCAAGCTAGAAGGCCACCACTGGAGTTCTCTTCATTAAGTGGTATCAAAGCTCAGTTTCAGTATTATCAGGATGTCTTCTCAGCTCCAGGTACTTGACCATGTGCACACACTGCACAGATTTGGGAATGTTAGCACTGAGATTCATATTGCAGAATCACAGAATGGCTGGGGTTGGAAGGGACCTGGAGGTCATCTAGTCCACTCCCTCTGCTCAAGCAGGGCCACCTAGAGCTGACTAAGGATCGTGTCCAGATTGCTCTTGAACCTATCCAGAGATGGAGAGTCCACAGCCTCTCTGGGCAAGCTCTTCCACTGCTTGGTCACTCTTCCCAGTTTTAGTGTTTCATAATGTTCAGGCAGAACCTCCTGTGATTTCAGTTTGTGCCCATTGCCTTTGGACACTACTAAAAGAGCCTGGCTCTGTTGGTTTTGCACCCTCCCTTTGGGTATTTGCGTTGCCCGTGCTAAGTCCTGTAAAGTTCACTTGTGCCCTTCTGTTTGCACAGCCAGTGTAATAGATTGCATCCTGTGGCATACTGGTAAGGTACTTCGTGCAGGTTTTCTTCATGCACAGTGGTGGTTCTTCTCCCTCTCCCTGCAGGAGATCAGCAGGCCAAACTCTCCCTCGGAGGGTGAGGGCGAAGGCGAGAGCTCTGACAGCCGCAGTGTCAACGATGAAGGGAGCAGTGATCCCAAGGACATTGACCAGGATAACCGGAGCACCTCACCCAGCATCCCTAGCCCTCAGGACAATGAGAGCGACTCGGATTCATCTGCTCAACAGCAAGTGCTGCAGGCACAGCCCCAAGTGCTGCAGGCACAGAGTGGCTCTGCCCAGGCTCCTCCTCCCACACCACCGATATCAGCCCAGTTACCAGCATCGCTGCCAGCAGCGTCGAGTGCTGCTTCGGCTCCACCGCAGGTCTCGCCCTCGGCGTCCCAGCCCCCCAGCCAGCCCCAGGCCCCTGCCCCACCACCACCTCATTCTCACATCCAGCAGGCCCCTGCCTTGCACCCACAGAGGCTCCCATCACCCCACCCTCCTCTGCAGCCACTGAGTGCGTCGCAGAGCCAGTCGACCCCTGCCTCTTCGCAGCCTCACTCGCAGCCTCCGCTCCACAGTCAGGCCCAGCCTGCTCCTCACAGCCTGCAGACCCAGCCCCTCCTGCCACATCCTGTACCTTCCCAGCCGTTCTCCCTCCCTGCTCAGTCATCTCAGTCTCAGGTTCCCCTTCAGACACAAGCACCCTCTCATTCTCACTCTGCTCTCCAGGTTCAGGTAACGCAGCCTGTCCTACCAACTGCAACCTCACTGCAGCAGGCTCAGCCTCCACGGGAGCAGCCCTTGCCGCCTGCACCCATGGCCATGCCTCATATCAAACCTCCTCCTACTACCCCCATCCCTCAGCTACCCACTGCTCCATCCCACAAGCACCCTCCTCATCTCTCTGGCCCTTCTCCATTCTCGATGAACTCCAACCTGCCTCCACCACCTGCTTTAAAACCTTTGAGCTCCCTC
The DNA here is from genome assembly GCA_013399015.1 of Galbula dea. Classification (NCBI taxonomy): domain Eukaryota; kingdom Metazoa; phylum Chordata; class Aves; order Piciformes; family Galbulidae; genus Galbula; species Galbula dea. Next base: position 162,723 of record VWZX01006266.1, read on the forward strand.
TCAACTCATCATCCTCCATCTGCCCACCCTCCTCCTTTGCAGCTGATGCCTCAAAGCCAACCGCTGCAGTCCTCACAAGCCCAGCCTCCCGTATTGACACAGAGTCAAAGCCTTCCCCCACCTGGTAATCACCCCCCATCTGGACTCCATCAGGTATCCTCCCAGTCCCCCTTTTCTCAGCATCCCTTTGTCCCAGGAGGTCCACCTTCCATCACTCCTCCTTCCTGCCCCTCCACTTCCACACCGCCCACCGTGCCTGGCATCCCACTTCAGACTTCCATCTCCACATCAGCAGCGTCTAGTGGAAACGTGCCAGTGGTGACAGCCTGCACACTTCCACCGATTCAAATCAAAGAGGAAGTCCCAGATGAAGCTGAGGAACCAGAAAGCCCTCCCCCTCCACCCCGAAGTCCATCACCAGAACCTACTGTGGTGGATACACCAAGTCATGCTAGTCAGTCGGCCAGGTATGGAGGTTGTGAGCTGTGCTTGATTAATGCTCTCTGGATTTCTCTGGGGCAGGGCACTCCCAAAGGCTGAGGAATGAGCTCCTGTGGGAGCTGAGTGTATTTGATATGTGCATCTTGTCAGCCTCTCTCTAGCATGTTTTTGCTCTGTTTCTGCAAGGTGCTGTTTCAGCCAGCATATTCAGAGAGGGCTTTTCAGTTTGTCATTGTGAGATGGGGTTTACAGTCTGCTTGTCTGTGGAGTGATATGGTACAATACAATTTTCTCATGGCTCTTAGGGGAGCTGGAAGTGCTGCTGTGTTAAGTGTGGTCCTTTGGGGTTTTGCTGGACATACAGCTCTTAAATCCCTGACTCTTGCATCTTCCCCAGGGCTAAGCTCTTGCTCTTTCCTTTCTTTCAGGTTCTATAAGCACCTGGACCGAGGCTACAATTCATGCTCAAGAGCAGACTTATACTTCATGCCTCTGGCAGGATCAAAACTGGCCAAGAAGAGAGAAGAGGCCATTGAAAAGGCCAAAAGGGAAGCAGAGCAGAAAGCCAGAGAAGAGAGGGAAAGAGAAAAAGAAAAGGAAAAGGAAAGAGAGAGGGAGCGGGAGCGTGAGAGAGAAGCAGAAAGAGCTGCGGTAGGTTTCTGTGTGGCTAAGAGCTGGTTAAGGGAGTTGGCATGGTAGGATCTGACCTGGATGGTGGCTGTGGAATGCAAATCCTCCCAAGCACGTTAATGCATGTGCAATCAGATATTTGTGAGTATGGGAGTCGTGCACAAACTGAAAGCCAGCCAGCTAGGAGCCCCTCCTGGCCTGCCTGTGACTTTCTGCTCTTGAAAGGAAATGGGGAGTTTCTACTCTTAGTCTTTCTCTGCTGTGTAGGTAGCCAGTGCAGCTTTGGGGTTAACTAGGCCAAGTCTTTACGTGTGCTTGCAGTTGAGAAGTGCTCTGTGGAGATATAGTGAGGGCCTTTATGTACCTTGTACTGCTGTGCAGGCACAGGAGTGCTGTCTGCTGGGAAGAGGGGATCTGAAAAGTTGTGAAATTTGAAGTAAATTTTACTAAAGGCACATAGAAATTAGTCTTGGTATAAAGAGTCAATACAACTACTGCATTTTTCTGTGGCCTGTCAGAAAGGAATGACTGCTTCTGGGCTCGCAGAGTTGGGAGGTTGGTAATATGTTACTGTTGCTGAAAAAGAAGATGCTAAAGACTTCCTATTCCAGCTGCATTTCAGAGGTCTGAATCAGAACTGTGTGTTCCTGGAGGATTATAAGAGTCAGAATATAGCACCTGTCCATTAAGGGATGTGTCACGTATGGGGACTTTGCTTTATTTTGAGGATAGGGTTCCGTGGGGAATTGCATGGATACAGTGTTCTTATTGCCCTCCCCAGGGGTGCTGTGCTGCTCTTGTACAGGAGGGCAGAGCAGGATGCAAAGTCCTGATGTGAAAGGAGTGGAATTTGTTGTGTTGCAGCACATTGTGGAGATTAATTTCCTTGGGATTGCTAAGTTTTAGGATACAAGTGAGTGTGGAGAGGAGAGGAAGAACAGACTGGTAGTCTGTAGTGACATGTACCAGCCAGCTGTTGCCCATAGCTGCGGCACATACCATCGAGTTGCTGCTCTGCTAACTGTAACTGAAGCAGTTAGTGTAGGTTTGAGGCTGCCACTGCAAAGTAGTTATCCTCTGGCCTACAGGGTAGAGAGAATGCAGTTCTTCCCCAAACCACACCAGAGCACCCAAGTTATGAGGCTGAACTTACCTCCTCGTAGAGCCTGGAGCACAAGAAGAAGGGAGTTGTGCGCCTGCTGTGTTTTTAAGCCAGATGTGTTGAGCTAACGTTCTCTTCCCCGTTCTGTGCAGCAGAAGGTATCCAGCTCCTCCCATGAAGGCCGCCTTGGGGAGTCTCAGCTCAGTGGGCCAGCACACATGAGACCTTCCTTTGAACCCCCCCCGACGACCATCGCTGCCGTCCCACCCTACATCGGCCCCGACACGCCTGCGTTACGAACACTGAGCGAGTATGCCCGGCCTCACGTCATGTCACCGACAAACCGTAACCACCCCTTCTTTGTCCCCCTGAACCCCACTGACCCACTTCTGGCCTATCACATGCCTGGTCTCTACAACGTGGATCCCACCATTCGGGAACGAGAGCTGCGAGAGCGGGAGATCCGAGAGCGAGAAATCCGGGAGCGGGAGTTAAGGGAGAGGATGAAACCTGGCTTTGAGGTGAAGCCCCCAGAGCTCGATGCCCTGCACCCAGCCACTAACCCCATGGAGCATTTTGCCAGGCACGGTGCACTGACTATTCCCCCAACAGCAGGACCTCATCCCTTCGCTTCTTTCCATCCGGGTTTGAATCCCCTTGAAAGAGAGAGACTTGCACTGGCAGGCCCCCAGTTAAGGCCTGAAATGAGTTACCCTGACAGACTGGCAGCGGAGAGAATCCACGCCGAGCGGATGGCATCGCTGACCAACGACCCCTTGGCGCGGCTTCAGATGTTCAACGTTACTCCTCACCATCACCAACACTCTCACATACACTCACATTTACACCTACATCAGCAGGATCCCTTACATCAAGGTGAGCCTGGGAGGAAAAAAAGGCTTCAGAGTTTTCCTAGGGAGCCTGGCTCCTGAGCTGTTGGCAGCAGTCTACCCAAATAAGGCAAAGCGACTCTGGAATTCGAGTCGCAGAATCCCTGTGGTCTTAGGATGGGGCTTCTGTCCTCTGAGGTTGTGCTAACTGTAATGCAGACAGGTTTTTTGGGGGAGGGTAGACCAGTAGCAGTGATAATGTTGGTCTGTGGTGGTAGCAGTACACTGATCTTCATTGAGACTGCATGCTGCCCCTCTCAAAGGTTTGCTGGTTTCGTTTTTGTTGGTTGGTGTAAGAAGTTGTGGGAGTCCTGGAGCACCACCATACAGTGGTGTCTGGTCTGCAGGTGGAGACTCCATTAGGGAAGAGGAATTCAGAAGGAGAGATGTCACAGAATTGGTAGCACTACTAATGCTTGGAGCTGTAGTTATGAGTTATAGCTGGGAAGGAACTGATGTTTCCATATAAGAGCTGAAAAAAAAAATGAGGAAAGACTCCCATTTCTTCAGCCATTTACATGCCAACCATCTGGCTGGAGTTGAGCTGAAATTCTCTGTCACAATTCTCATAAGAGCTGTCTAACCTTCTGGGTTGGCATATTTTTAGCTCTGTATTCTTATGTGTGGGGTTTTTTTCCCCACAAATATTTGAATAGTCTCAAAAAGGAATTGATTCCTTGCTCATTTCTAAAGTAAGCTACTCCAGTAGCTGGTTACTCCAGTCTGGAGTCTGGAAAGACAAGGCCCTTGAGCTGGATGTCTCTGATTTTTCTGGTGGCAGGCTGGAGAGAACCCAGCAAGCAAGACACCAGGTGCAGTAGCTGCTAAGTTAGAGGGTTAAAAAAATAGTCCAAGCACTTTAAAGTGCAGTTTCTGGTGCAGCTGGCTGCAAATGTAGCATACTTTGCCTTGGAGCAATATGCATTAAACATAGCTGGAATGTCTTGCTTTTTGGAAGGAATTTGAGTGCTGTGACAGCAGCCAGATTATTTAGCCAGGAAATCAGCAGGGTCTTGTGAGATGAAGGAGCAGGAGGTTGCAGGTAGGAGATGGTAGCACTGAATATCAGCATTCTTCAAGCTGTCAGCTGTGGCCTTCAGTTGAGGCTGACTGCACAGATGACAAACCAGTGCAGTTTGGGGCAGGTTTGCACACCCCACTGGCAGCAGAAGAAATTGGCCATAGATCCTTCTCTAGAGGATTCTGTTGTCAGGTAAGGCATTTACCACCTCTGCAGGTAAGTCTAGAGACTCCCCAGTTATTTGTTCAGGACAAAAATACAGCACATTCTCTCAGTCTAGTGAGAGATTGGTTGCAGGCAAAACCAGGGCAGGTCATTACCAATCTCTTGCCTGTATTTGAACAGTAATTTGGCTTTAATCTTGGATGCCAGGTTAAACTACAGTCAGTGTAAACAAGCAGTTCTTGCTCCAGAGTAGCCCTATAGGTGAGTGAGGCCCTGAAGGGCACAACCTCTGCATCTACTCAGAGTGGGGATGACTGGAGTATAAAATACCCACACATTCCTGCTCTGGAGCAGATAACAGCTGAGGGAGAATTGTGTCAGCTCTGTGGTATTTCATCTGGGTTCCTCTGCAGCCTGCTAGCAGCTTAACAGGCAGAGATTCCTGATCAGCTGATCAGTAAGGATGCTTCAGGTTTTGCTGGTGTCTTTTTTTCCCCTTCTGTTGGCAGAGTGACATCAGAGAGGTTGTCTCCAGGTGTCCCTCTCCACAGGGATGGTGACAGTCTCATCTTTGATAAACAAAGCTTTTTGCCAGCTTTTGGCCTATCAGGTGATGTCAGTAAAGTCAGGAGGATGCTGAAGTGCTCCAGTGCTAAATGTCACTAGTGATCCTTGAATTTCCTGGGTGGAGAGGGGAAATGGAGAGGTTGGGGAAATTTCTCTCTAAATGTTGACCATCTTTGTGTTTCTCCTGTTGGATTTCTTTTTCCCTTAGAAATGGGAAGTGCTGAGTTGTTGCTTTAACAGTTAAGACTGTTGGTAAGCAGATGTGACTTGAAGATAGAAAAGTGGAGTTTAAAGTGGATGGGGCTCAGCTCCTGGAAGTTATGTGCCAGTTAGGCCATATGCTGACCCAGCTGAAGTCTAACAGGGCTTTTCATCTGCCAGCAGTGAGTGATGCTTCCCAAAGCAGCTGATTCTCTCTTTCCTTCTTTTAAAGGTTCAGCAGGACCTGTTCACCCTCTGGTGGATCCTTTAGCAGCTGGACCTCATTTGGCACGTTTTCCCTACCCACCTGGGACCATCCCCAACCCATTGCTAGGGCAGCCACCTCATGAGCATGAAATGCTCCGACATCCAGTCTTTGGTGAGAGCATTTGATGGGTCTTTTTTGAAGGTCAGCTCTTGATCTGAACTCTCATCTTTTCTTCTGGGTCTTAGTAGCATTTCTTGGGAGGAGGAGAGTTGGTGGAGTGGAGCTGTGGCTTAGGCTGCAGCCAAAGGTCGATTGGTTTTGTTAAATGAACAGATAATTAAAAGCTTGATGGGATCAGCTCTCTGCAGAGCTTACAGCAAACAAGCATCTAAAAATGAGCAACTCTCTCTTAGGTACTCCTTATCCACGAGATCTGCCTGGTGCCATTCCACCTCCTATGTCAGCAGCCCACCAGCTGCAGGCCATGCATGCCCAGTCAGCAGAGCTGCAGAGACTGGCAATGGAGCAGCAGTGGTTGCATGGGCATCCTCACATGCATGGTGGTCATCTACCAAGTCAGGAAGATTATTACAGGTGAGAGGGACAGTGAAGGCTTGTGGAGGTGCTACAGCTTCCTTCATCTCTGCCCACATTCCATCTTCTTTCTTCTGAATTAACTGCTTTGCTTGTGTGTGCTGAGTTAGTGTCCTGGTGCAGTTCTGGAGGATGGTGAAACTGTATGAAGACCTGATTTGGACAAAGGTGGTAGGGCAGGGTGGAAGCTTGGCCCAAATTATTGGGAAAAGATGTAGACTAATTGAATCTTAGGCTGCAGAATGACCTCTGATTGGGGTTTTTAGAGTGATACTTAGCTGGATTGCTGCTGCCACATCTCTTCCTTGAGAACAGTTGGGGGAGGGTGAGGTGAAGGATGAGAGGAGAGGAATGCAGTGAATCTGAAGAAATGGCCAAGGGCAGTAGGAGGTTGAAATGTGTGAATAGAACAGATCCTGCATTGCCAGCTGAGAATGCCTAGATGAGTTTTCTCCTCAGAATGGTGCATGGTGGTGGTAGTAGAGTGGCTGTCTTCTTAGGTGACACCCCCTTAGTTCCTGTTTGGCAGTGACTTTGGCTGTGTCAGCTAAGAAGACAAAGCCCCCAGCACCTAGCAAGGCTCATTCCACTTGTCTGTGGGTAGCAAGGATGTGCAGGAAGCAGCGTATCAAACACCTGCCTTGCGCCGCTTTACTCTCAGGTTTCAGTCCTTGCTTCTGCCTTCCCAAATTGCTTGCTGGCCTTATGCCATGGGGGCGAGCAGTCTGCCTGCAGCTAACTGTCATATCTGGAGCTGAAGATACAGCTAAAGCTTGATGAGCTGGCACTAGTGACCCTGCTCAGATGGAAGGAGTGCTTCGGTAGCCAGAGGTCATCGCTTCCTCCCACCGCAGGCAGGGCTATCGCTGCTGTGACAGTGGCTCTCATCTTTGTGCTGAGAGCTCACAAGTTCTCTTGTGACCTCTGTTCCCTTCAGGGCAGCTGGGTGAGGTTAGCAGGAAGGCAAATGATCTCTGAAGTGTCCTGACACCTCCTCTGCTTTGTTAAAATGAGGTTTTTTTTTCTTTCTCTTGCAGTCGACTGAAGAAAGAAGGCGACAAACAGTTGTAATAAATTATTTATTTGTAATGCTGGCTATGGAAACCCCAGTCCTTGGGAAGGAGTGGAACATTTTTACATACAATAAAAGCTACAAAAGGAAAAGAATATCTTCTAAAGATTTCTTTCTATATTCCAAACAGAAACAACCACCCAACAAGTAGAGACTTAAGCAGCATAGCGTTCATTTGTAGAGAAGATTTCTCAAGACTGGTGTGGGTCTCCCTGCATGACAACGTATTCAGAAGCCTATTGAAAATAACAGAACTGTGTGGAATATTCAGAGAACTTCCTGCAATCTTGGTGGTTTTTTTTTTGCCCCCCTCCCCTTCCTAGTTTGTTTGGAGTAGGTGCTAGAATCAGGTTCACAACACAAGGCACTGTGCCTGAAGAGACACTCGATGCATCTCTAGCTACTCAAAAAAACCCCCAAGGATTGCAAGTAGGTGACAGACCAAGCTCTGAATCCAAGTGCTATACTAATAAAAAAATCTACTTTTATTTTAATACATTGTAGGGAAATCTTCATAATTTTAAAGGAGAGCTCAGTTCTGCAGCATGGCTTTTTAAGTCTGTAAATAACTTTTTTTGGGTAGAGGGGGAGAAACAAAAGGAAACAAAACTCCAGAAACGTTGGATCTTGCTTTTCAGTGACATCACAACTGAATTCCTACCTGGTATTGACAGAATACAGAGTTGATTTTTTAATATAAAAAAGTATATATATAATTATCCCTTTAATTAAAGGGAACAGTGGGTATCCATAATTTCAAAGGGGTAAAAGCTTGAAATTGGGTTTGATATCAATAAGCATTAAAGGGAGTCGCAGGGATCATGTTGCAAATGACTGTTTCTGTTCTTGGTTTTCTTTTTTGGTTGGTTTGGTTGTTTGGGGTTGTGTTATTTTTTGTTGGTGTTCCATCTCTCTGTTTCTGCAGATGATGATTTCTGTTGAGTTGGGTTTCTCAGCAGTGCAGATGTCCCTTGGAACTAGCTTACCTTTTTTGATGCCTACTTCCAGGGTTCCTTTTTTTCAGTGTGGCCATAATCCACTTCTTTCTTACCACTTTTTGAGACTTAGAATCTAACTCCATTGGTTTTAGACTTTAGGCAAAAGTGTTCAAAGAAATAAGCTGTTCTAAAAATCTCTTTTTAAAACCTGTTCCATGGCTCAGACTAGTACAGCCAGAAATTTTGTATGCATGTGCATATTTTTGGAGGATGTGCTCTTTCTGGCCTTGCATCTTTGATATGTTCTTAAGGAAAATGGGCTAGGAAACTCAGTTAGTGTTCTTAAAGTTGTTTTGCAAAAACCAGTCTGTATTTCTCTTTGACTGTTTTACTTTTGTTTTTGTAAGCAAAAAAAACCTTTTCTAACTGCCACCAGTGTTCTGTATCTCAGGAACTTACTGCTTTGGGATTAACCAGACCATATGGAGAGTAACATTGACTGACTCCCAACACAAGTCCATGCAGAGTAACTCCTGTTGGCTAGTTCCCATGTGGATGGTGAAAGGAGAGGAGTACACAGAAGGCAGTGAGCATCATTTTGGAGGCAGCTCTGCTTTCTGTCTTGGCAGAATTCCCACACACACACAAAAACACACACTTTTTTTTTGCCATGGGTTTTCTTTGCCAGCACAGAGGGTGATGCAGCCAATGGACATCTGAACCTGCTGGCCAGTTTTTTTTCTGCTGGTGCACAACTTCCCCCCATTCTCTCAGCTCTTGAGTGCTCTCTCTCTGCTGTTGCAGACTGTTCAGTGTGCTGGTTGTGTCACAGGACTCTGCTGAGCCATGTTTGATAAGCTTTAGTTAATCCTGGGTTCTGGTGGAAGGCAGGGCATGCACAGTGCTTTATCCACCTGGGGAATCTTCAAACCACTGTCAGGGCCTGAAGATTACTTTTGGACAGTTAGTAACCTCAGTTTACCAGTGCAAAAGATTCCTTAGGGTGTGCTAGGTCCACTTGAGGCAAAAGTATCTAGGAGAGAGAGGAGGACTCCTCCAGCTGGTGTTGATCTTCCTTTTTTCTGTCCTCCATTCCAGATATCTCAGTGCTAATGAACTGCAATAGCATTTCATCAGTTCCATCTGCTGTGTTGGAACTCTCTGTGAAGGTGTTAGGAGGAAGAGCTAGTGTTTCTGAGGTCAGTCTAGAGTCAAGGATGGTAAAGTCTTCTTCAGTCAGGGTGTGCAGTCATCAGGTGAAACAGTTTTCCTCTGAGTAACAGTCTGCTCAGCAGAGAGAGTGCCTCACTTTCCTTTAAAGGTCTAATTGGGCACATTTCAGTTAAACCTCTCCTTTTTGTTATTACCATGTGGAATTTGGGGGAGTTCAGCCATTTCTTCTGACCCTTCTGTTTGCTGTTATTTTTAGCTACTGTTTGTATTAAAATGGGGGGGAAAAAAAAGGAGAATTCCCTCCCCTGGTCCCTTTTCTGTGGGTTTTTCCCAGCTGATATTTGTGATCTGTTCAAAACCTATTCAGTGATCTCTCCTCCCCCACACACCCTCCCTCAGAAAAGCATTCTGATCATTTTTGGGGGGAGTTCTTTTGTTCCCATCATTCAGCAAAGCAACACTGAAATTCTTCCCTTTCAGACTCAACGATTCACTCCGGCTTTCCACACCGTGGTTTGGTTAAAGCCATCTTCCTGCTGGCTGCCCTGTTCAAACAACCTAGACCTTTGGATTTTTTGTGGGTTTTTTTGATTTTTAAGCAATCTCTCTTTATTTTTCCCTCTGGTTTGGATTTTGCTTTAGTGTTTTGGAGAAGTCTCTCTTGTTCTATGTCGTCATGGTCGAGCTTGTTTCACTGCACCGTCGAAGCAGAGTGTACATTCTGACTGCTCCATTTATATATATCTTGAAGCTTAATGTATATATGAGTAGTTTGCCATGGGATAACACAGTGTAAACAGAGTAGAAACCCAGAATTTGTGACTTCTGTGTTCTCTCCATTTGAGTATTTTGTAATTTTTTTGAGATCTTTGTGGACATAAATAAAACCAAGCTACACTACAGCAGCCAGGTTTTGGCCTGCAAGCCAAATGTGTCTCTTGATTGTTGGGAGTGGGGAAAAGTCTTCCTTTCCTGGGGGGATGATATGGGATGCTGGCACAGCCATCTTGTCTGTTTCAAAGCTGTCTTTGTCCTTTCTTGGCTTTTAGTTTTGCCTGCTTTGAGCTCACTTCACTTTTATGGACAGTACAGAAACCACCGTACACAGTACAGAAACATGGCCAGTTCCAGGGTGTGCTCTACCTCCTGGAGGCACACTGATGCTCTAGGGCTGTACTGCATAGCTTGGGTGTGTTTTTCTGCCAGTTAAGTGGTCAGATTGCTAAGATGGAATGTGCAGAGGATGTTTTGGCTGTTGTGACTTCAGGGTCCTTCTGAGAACGATGGCGTCATGTATTGTAGCCACTGATCTGCCTGAGCACAGACCACTTAAAGTGAGGTGTGTGCATAAGCTCTCCCTGGGTCAGCCCCAGAAGACTAGAAAGATGAGAACCAAACCAGAGAGGACATTTCCCCTAGTTTCAAGAGCAGGAAAGACTGCATGCCATCATCTCCTTTTTAATTTGCCTGTCAACCAAAAGTGTCCAGAAGACAAGGTAAGGGAGAATGAAGCCTCATGACTCAGAGTGTAAGCTCAAAATGAGATGTAGTGCACTAGATATATCCTAGGAGCCACCTTTTCAGTGCATCTTGCCTTCTAAGAGATGCAGCAGAGTTGTCTTGCATGCAGCTGATGCAGAGCTGGCAAGAGATGCATTGCAAAGGGATGATAATTGCAGAGAGAGGAGGATGCACAATAATTCACTCTCTGTTCACTGCCTGCTGGAAAACTGAAATTGGCTTTTGAATTGCATCAAGTTCCATGTTTGTGTACATTTGCAGTGGCTCCCTGTCTTCCATCCATCAGGGATTCTGATGTATTTGTGTGAGCTAACTCTTTGGGTGTTCTGTGTTTGGAGTTCATGGGAATTGGCATCTCCAAACCTTAGGGAAGTGTTGTGATGGCACAGGGAGGTGGTGGGTATCTTAACACAGTAACTCTTTGGGAGGTGGGAAGGCTGCATTCTTAACCAAAACAAAGCAGAAACCTGATTTTTTGGGAAGAGTGAGGTATTTTGACTCCAGTTGAAGCTGGTTAGTGCTGTGAGTGCAGTGAGAAGAGAGTGCCCTGTTGTTGGAGTGTGCTTGAAGCAGATGGAGAAGTAGTCATGACAAATTGCATGGGAGTTGGGAGCTGCATGTTTGAAGAGGCTGCTCTATTTATACCCTGTGGCCTTTTATAAGGGGAAGGTCACTTCTTGTCTACTGGAAATAGCTTCTGAAAGTGCTTTTTTCTGAGGCTGGCTTGAACATGTGCTGTGGTATTTATTTTGACATTTCTTTGGGGTTTTTAATTCCTTGGAATGGTCTTGGGCTGCCCTCCCTTTCTTGCTACAGGTTCTGAGTTTCCAGGCTTAAAATGATGAATCCTATGGGGACAAGACTGAAGAGGGGTTTTAATGCTGCATAAATTGAACAATATAGTTCCAATGCAGCAGTCCTCTTGTGTTAATGAAGCCCAGAAAGCCATCCATTGTGAGGCTTTTATGTGCACATCACCAGACTTCATCCTGATGTCCTGTCAGATATAGGCAGTAAGGTTTAAATCTTCCTGAGACTCTGAATAGTTGTGAGGTGCTGGGAGGGAGTCCCTCAGGTTGGGCAACATGGCAGCATGCAGGGCACAGCCTTTGCCCTCTTGTGACAGGAAAAAGGGTGACAAGAAGGTGCTGAGATGGAGTCCCTCAGGTTGAGCAGCATGGTGGCATGCAGGGAAGAGATTTTGCCCTCCTGTGGTGGGGAAAGAGGGTGATAAGGTGCTGGGAAGGAGTCCCTCAGGCCAGAGAACATAGTGGCCTGCAGGGAACAGCCTTTGCCCTGCTGTGGTGGGAAAAAGGTTGGGAGGAAGTCACAGGGCATGGCCTTATCTGTGATAGCAGCCATGCCTGTTTGCCTGTGGAGGGAAACCCAGACCCTGGGGTGAACTCCTGGCCCCTCCTGGCAGTGATCCTTGACCTCAAAGGGAGCCAGCTTCCCCTCTGCCCCTCCTGGAAGTGTCCCTTGGTCCCCACAGGAGCTGGGTCCATCTATACACCTCTTGGCAAGTACCCTTTGGTCCCTGAGGCAGCCCTTGCAGTGGGGGAGCTCGTTCTGTTTGCTCATTTCCATCCATGTTGCTGTGACAGGTGTTGTGTGTGGCCCAGTCTGCTGCTCCTGCATGGGACAGTCCAGGTGTTTTGCCTCCCTTGCTCTGCTCTGTGACAGGTGAGCTTGAGAAAGCCTTGCTGGTGCTTCTATGGGATCTCCTTTCAGGGGAGTTTCTCACCCTGAGTTTATCAGAAAGGCTCCATGTCTGATGAGGGAAGAGCCCTTTGGCTACCCTGGATGCACAGGTCATTTTTGGCCAACTACTGTTCTGCTTGTTCCCTTCTGGAAGGTAAATTCTGATTCTGAGTCTGTAATTAAGCCTGGTTTTCCTCATGGTGTTGACTTTGCAAAAACAAAACAGAACAAAAGATAAACCACAAATCCCAAGTGGACAATTTAGCCAGGCTATTTTGGGTTGTTCTTTACAGATGCATCTCTCTCTAGGCAGGGTAGCTTGTCCCCTGCAGATTCAGCTGCTTCTATATCTGTATCAAGATTGTACTTCCCTGCTCTGTTCCTAATCCCCATCCTCCTTTCCACTTTCTCCCTAAAGCAAAGAACAAATTAATGTGTGAGAGTTTACACAGATAAAAGAGTTATTGCCAGACATGCTGCAGAACAGCATTTTAAGGATGCTCACCTGTGGCACCCCAGAGGTGTGTGGGTGAGTGGTGATGCAGCACAGGTTTCTGACACAACATGAGCCTGTCTTCCTCAGGTCTCTCACAGGAGAGAAATGAGTCTTCCCAATGAACATTGTTCAGATCCACTGTCTGGGTGGATGGGTGGTGGGAGGTTAATGGTGCATGGTTCCTCAGAAGGGGGTAGAGGCACTAAAATAAGTGCTTAGGAGGGGAGGACTCTTGGCAGGTAGAAGTCACATCCAGGACTGGATTTGCTAATTCCATTGCCTGCACATCTCTCAGGTTTTGAAAGCCAAAGTGTGTAAATCTCAGGGCCCTGTATCAAGCCCAGCTTCAATGAAAGCATCATTTTACTGCTAATTAACATTAATGAAGTAGTGTGCTTTCTCTTACACCAAAGCACACTTTGGCTGCTACACTTCTGAGCTGCCCTAAGTGAAAGAGCCAGAGAAGACTGAAGCAGCAGGCATGTTACCCATTCTTGAACTCTGGATGATCTTCAGCTCTTGCCAGTTTCTGAATCCTGTTGCAGTTCCATTTCATTATTTGTTAGCTCTTTAAATACTTACCCAGTGTCCTTACCTGTGGCAATGTCACCAGAAAGAAGCATGCTCTGCAGTTGTTGCTCAGCTTATAAACACTCCTGTCTCTCCCTGTAGCTGCAAGGCTGAGCTTCCTGCACCAGGGAACATGTGTATAGGAGAGAAATTAGGGAAGAAATTGATGCAGTGGCCCTGGAAAATAGCTGTGTGTGATGGCAGTGGAGTTGTATTTCACTTTGCCTGGGGGGGTGGTTTTGCTGGAACAGGCTGTTAGCTCTGTAAGAAGGCAATTTCTCTGCCCTTGCAGCTTGTTGGAGGGAACCCTGCTTCCCCAGTCTGGGCAGTGGCATGGAATCTGGTGTTCTTGGTTTGGGAACAGGGGAGAATGCATGCTTCCCAAATACTCAGGCACAGCTTCCTGGAGGGGGGGGGTTCCTCCCTCTAAGTTGGATTGGTTTAGTGTCCTCCAACTGTCACTGTTTTATCCTGCTTTTGACTTCTCTCTAGTTTGTTCCTTCATAAATGAGTGCTTTATTGTATAGTAGCAAATAAAACAGGTAGCAATAGCAATATTGAAGAAGCACAAGAAGATGCTCAGTGGCAAAGGAGAAAAGGAACAAACCACCCAGTTTCCCTAAGAAGCTTCAGCCCTTAACAATACTGAGGGGTTGGTTTGTCACTGAGGGAGTGCCTGTGGCAATTGTTGGAAGTAGGAGGAGAGGATTAACAGGGGCAATTATTTGACAGTCAAAGTGTCCACTTTGAAATGCATTCATTCTTTGAGTGCTTTTTTGGTTTGGGTTTGGTTTTATGGGAAGGATTCCACTCAGCCCTAAATCTTCTAGTGGACAAAATTGCATGATGGCCAGCAAGGTCTTTTTTATGTTGCAAATGTTGCTCTAGCCATTATTTGAGGGGAGGAAACACATCTTGTGATCCAGAACTGAAATGCTAGGGTTGACCTGGGGCCACTGTGAAGTGTCTCACTGCTTGTAATAAACCAGCACTTAATTAAACATTCCATCATGTGCAGGCTCTGCACTGACGTTCCAGGACCCTCCAGGTGAAGGCAGGCTGTCAGGAGAGCAGCCTGGGAGTTCTGTGCAGCTGCCTCAGCATATGGGGAAGCTTTGCCTGCATTTGTGGAGGTAGTTAGCTTGTTCTGAGTTGACCTCAGATTTGGAATCTGGGCAGAGACTTCAGTTCCCTCGGTGGCACTGAGCTGTAAGGACTAATTCATTCAGATGCCAGTGCTTCAGTAATACCCTAACTACATCCTGTCTCTGTTTTACTTTGAAACTCTTAATGACATTAGGGTTTTTTGCTTTCTTGCCTCCTTTTGATCTGCTTTTTTGGCCTAACAGGAGGATGTGCTGGACCTGAAGGGTTTGTTTTCTGTCTATCCTCCTTCATCCATCACACTGCTGTGTCAAAGCCTGGTCTGTGCTGAGTTTTGCTGCAGATGGTATGGATTAGGGAGGTGGAAATACTTTTCTTCCCCAGCTGATTGCACAATAGTTATTCCCTTGCAATAGATAAGAGAGTAAGCCACAATTTTATTGGTTAGACTTGCATCTGTTGCTTTTACTCTTGGAACTATTGTGTACTGCTGAAACAGGACAGATTTCTAGCACAGACAAGCCTTTCAGCAGCAGCAGCAAAACCCACTGGTCAGTTGTTGTTCCCTAACATTTCTGTGGTGACTGGGGATGGGGATGCCAAGGGTAGTGAAAAGCTTTCAGACCTGTGCTCACTGAGGGAAAACCACCACTCAAATAGGTACCTTTGCAGACTGCTTCCACTCTGTCAGCACTGAAGCAATGTACTGTGCATTTCATTTGTCAGATGTCTTGAAGCCTTAAGAGTGCAATGAGCTGAGTAAAGGCTGGAGGCAAAGCCTAGGTGGTGTCGATCTGTGGTGGTACTGCAGCATTTCACAGCAGCATTGGACCTGCTTTGGGTCAGTGTGGAAGGGAACTGTGCAGAGCCTGGTGATGGAAGCCTCTGTACCTGTTCAGTACACACAAGGAGGGCATTTTCACAGAGTTGATAATGAAGAAAGCAGTTTCCAGACATGAACTCTTTGCTGTTTCTCCCTGGTGTGATGGTTCTACTCTCCTCACCTGCTGACATCGCTGTTCTGCAGATTGTGATTCCAGACTGCAATGTCCTTGCAGTGGGACTGTAGAAATATTGGTTCCCTCTTCCTCCTTTGTTATTTAATGCAAGGCTCCTTCACTTCACTAATTTCTTGTGGAGACAGTACCTGCAGCCAGAAACTGTTGGGGAGGTGCTGTGACAGAAATGCCTTCATCTAAATGTAAATGTTGTTTCCCTGCCTCAGGCTATCTTTAAGAGGCTTTTTCTGTGGAAAGCAGCTATAAAGTAGTGGTCACAATCAATTTATTCATGTCAATAAAAGGTGGTTTATATGCTTATTTGAAATGTGTTGTTCTGGGGTGATAGGACCATATTTGTTTCTCAAGCAGGTGTGTCAGATGGAATGAGAAATAGGGAGCATTAATGGAGAGGGAAGAGAAATTGTGTGAGGCAGTTGGGGCCTTTGAGTGCAAAGGGTGGAAAGAACTGAAGTGCCTTAATAATGGGACAGAAGACAGCATAGAATTGGGATTGAACTCCCCTGGTGCTCCTTCTTGTGCTCTGGGACAGTCTATTCTGACTTGTGTTGGGGGTTCAGTAAAGAGGTTTGGTACAGAGTCCCTGACAAAGATAAGGGGAAAGGTTTTTCTGCATGGTGTCAGTGGAGTAACATCTGCTTGTAGGTTACCATCATGGCCAAAGGCAGCTTGAAATTCTCCTACCATACCTGCTTAAAAGGGAAAGCAGGTGAAGAAGTGCCACACCAAGTGCAAAACAACTCTTTCCTTCCTTTATATATTATATATTCCACATCAAAGTGTGAATTCTGTGTCTCCTGCCAGCACCACCTGTGAGTGGTGCCTTATATCTGTGGCACTTCATTTTCTTTGGACTGAACTTTCCTCTCAGGTAACCTCCCTGTCGTGTTCCTGACAGGGAGAGGGGAATGGGCACAGGCAGGTGTTGATGGCAGTGTCACTTCCTCTGCCAGTGGATCTCAGTTGCTTTATCCATTGCTCTTCCCCAGTGCTTCTGAGCAAATCACAGCCTGGGGTGTAAGGGCCATTGTGAGCAGCTGGTTACACCAACCTTGAGTAGGAGTTCAGCTGGGTTTGTTTGGAGTAACTGAGAGCAGTGTTTACACTTCTCCCTGTGTCATCTCTAAGACAAAAGGCTTGTGTGCAGAGTGCATGCCATGCTGCACAGTCAGGTGTTTGCTCTCAGGTACTGGGATGCTACAGATGATAAGCTGAAGCTTTTGCTGCTGGGCTTGTGCTTCTTGCATTACTTGTTAAGTCTAACCCTTTGCAATGGATAAGGTCTCCTTTTCTTACTGCCTGAGGAGTAGTAACTATCAGGCATCTCAGCCTCTGTCCTCAGAGTGTCTAGGTATGTGGCTGCCTCCTTTTTTATCACCAGCCAGAAGAGTGCCATGCAGTGTTCCTGCAAACTGCCATGCCTTGTGTGTTTCTGCATGTGCCAGGCTGAGTTTCATTCTCAGATGATGGGGGCCTGGGCTGTTTGTGGCTGGGCCCCCAGGGCTCTTGTCTGACCGATTTTTATTTACAAGATTGCAGAAAAGAAAACACGAAGAGTTGGCTGATGTCCCTGGCATGTGTTGCTGTGCCCAGGTAGACTTGGCAAAGCCACCTTTACAATGCCCCCCGGCTACCAGAGTGCTGGCCCTGGGGCAGGGAAACTCTTTCCCCCTGGGGTTGAGGCGGGATAGAAAGGACAGTGGCACGGGATGAGACATCATCTGAAGTAAGACCAAGGGGTGTGAGGACAGTAGGCTTCACATGAGCAGCAGCCGTGCTGACTTCAGCCCTCAGTGCGGTCTGATGGTTTCCTGCAGCCGTTGATTTCTGTTGGTGATACTCCCAGGCCTTTCCCTATCCAGATAAGGGTGAGGCAGCTCCCTTCTTCCCTCCTTCCAGGAGCTGCCTCCTCTGGACACTGTCTGGGCTCCCCAGGGACTGGGGCCAGGCTGCGGGTTGTCTGTCCCCAGCACCCTGTCTATGTCCGTCCGTCTGCCAAGGCTGCTGCTATTGCGAGTGTTTGCCACCGGGTGGCAGCAGAGGCTCGGAGAAGAGGAAGCCAACCCTCAGCCTGGAGCATCTGTTCCTTGGGAAGCTGGAGGAGCAGCAGTGATTGCCGACGGCACGGTCAGAAAGCGAGACTTCCACCAGCGTGGAAGCGTGGGCTTCCTCATAGCAGACGAGAAGAGATCTGGGACCACCTGGTCCCACACAACACCGCAAGTCTGTGGCTTTTCTCGGGTTTCGTTTCTTTTGCAAAACACAAGTTTCTGTTGACAAAATTTCCCAGCTGCTTCCTCTTCCTTTATCCTCAGGACTTGTGCACCTTTTGGCTTCCTTTGTCGTTGCAGAGTGGTCACAATTCTCCTTTGCTTTGCTAGTTCCACATTAGGGGCCTGGCACAGATCCTTTGAGTGAGTTGCTCTGTTTCTGTGTGCACATTTATATCCTAGGGGAATGCAGTCTGGGAATTCTTGTCTGGACTCCTGACCAGCTGTGTGGCCTGGGTGAGCTGCAGGGCTTCCTGATGCCTTGGTTTCCCTTCCTGCTAGTAATGCTTTTGATGCCCTTGTGTGGGAACAGGAATATAAACACAAGGCAGCCACCCTGAGAATATTTGTTTCTTTTAGATGGCCTCAGCTCCAGGCTCACTCTTGGACTTGAAAAATACATGAGCCATGCAAAAATATTTACTATCACAACCCCAGCTAACAACAACCCTCTTCTTCCACACCATTCAGCAGCTGGGTGATGGGCACAAGGGCTTTTCTTCTAGACTTTTTGACTTTCTTGGCTTGCCTGTGACAGCCTCCTGAGAGCTAGCATTTGTCTGCAGGGCATGCCAGCATGCCTGTCAGTTTCTGCTGGGGATAGATGTCATTTATCAAGCAGATGTACTGAGATGATCGATGGCTACTGTCACACAGTATTGGTCTAGTAAGGACTGGTCTCTGTTGCATTGGTAGAGGATGCCCTACATAAAATGCCTCTGATCTTATTGATCAGCCCTGTTTTCTGCACAGGACACCTGTGTATCGAGAGATTTCTCTCTGTGTGATAGCTTAAGAAGTCTTACAGGCAGTTTTGCCTTCTGAAAGTTTCTTTTGAGGAAATGGATGTGGTGAAGCCACACTGATGTGACTCATAGGCTCTGTTTCTGTCACTGGCATGCATGTGTTTTGCACATGCTTTTTTTTTCTGGACTGCTGAAATTTGTGACCTATTCTGACTAAATTGCTTGAGCACAGAACACCAGGGGCTAAAGAGCAAAGGGCATAAAGATGTATGTGCTGGGACATGGGAAGAATTGCAGTGTGCCTGCTCTTCAGGCCTTTATGTGCAGCAAGGCAGAACCATCCAGGAGCAAGGTCGTTCTGCAAAGATGCCCTCAGATGTGGGGCAAGGAGAGGGAAGTCTAGTGTCAAGAGCTGATGTGTATGTTGGTGTGGTCTGTCATGAGTGGATCCCAGCCAGGTAGAATTCAATCAGGAGTAGCCAAAAGCAAACCACCTGATTCCTCCATCAATGAACTTGGAATGGACCAGCAGGTTGGTAAGAAAGAACCCTCTTGGGCATTTGTGTTGTCCTCACAGCCAGGTGTTAACCCTTTTCCTACCAGCCCTGCCAAGAATGTGGGACAGTTTAACCTATGTCCTCTCATATTTTGTTTCTCCTGTGATTGAGGCCTATGCTTGTGAGAAAGAGGAAGACCCTTGGCCTTCTGCCCATGGCATCCAGCTGGTGGCTTCTTGCCTTTTATCTTAGTCTTTGGAGAACAGGTGAATGACAGCATCCCCCTCTGCCATTCAGCAAGGAGCACAGCTCCTTCATCCCCAGTGCAGGGATGCTAGAGCTTGTTGTTTTCTCCTCTTAACTTTCCATGACTCTCTCAGTAGCCAAAGGTGGTTTGGCTGGAGCCTAACCCCCTCATTTGTTATTTCCTGTGAGGAACTGCTCTGTGATGTCTACTCCAGAGTCCATCCTGTAGCCTATCTGCTCAGCCTCTCCTCTTTTTCATTACTGCTGGTGGGGAGCAACTTGTTCATGGCACTCAGAATGCTTGTGGAGGAATGAAAAGGTTCATGACCTTCTCTCCTACTCCCCATCCACCTCCGCTGTTTTCCTTTCCCCCCTTGCCTTTCCCAAGCTGGAAGGTCAGAAGTTTAAACCCTGCTTTGAGCAACTCCTGACTTGCTGCAGCTCTTAACATAGCTTCTACTGCTTGTACTTTGTTTCCCTGAAAATTAGGCTACTTAAATGACTTCTTCACCTATCCATATAGAAAGACATCCTTAAAGAGCCTCATCTGAGTGACGCTTTCTGTACTGATACCTAGAGTTGGCCAAACTCCTCTTACCTTCTTCTGCAATGGATGACAAATGGCTGCTGTTAATTCTGTTTAATGACTGAAATCTCTGGGTGAAATACAGCTCTGTTCACTTGTCTAAGATCTGCTGTATCATAAATACCTTTTTCAGTATGAAAGTCCCTTCTGCCATTTCTGATGTCCCTGGTGCAATACCAATATTGATTTCTTATATACAGGGAACAAGATTTACTGCTTATTCTCTAAAGACATTTCCTTGCACTGCAGTACTGTCTTTCTAGCTTTCAGAAATGCCCTTTCATTTAGCTTTTACTGCAAGGCCCCCAGCCACTGCCTGGCTCCTGACAAGTCCCTCTCTCACTCTACAGTCGTGGCTTCCTCTCTTCTTCTCCACTTTTGTCCTGAAGATGCAAAAAACAAAGTAACACCCACGGATTCACCCTGAAAAGGAAATTCAAAGTCTGCATTTTTAGCTGGGAAAACTTCTTGACAGTATCAAAGGCAGAGAGATGACTTTGAGATCAACAAGGTTGGACCCTCAGCCAGTAACTAGCTTGTTGAAACAGACCAGAGAGGAGAAGAGAGTTCCCCTTAGGTGTCTTCCTTTGTATTGTTTTGCTGCATCAATGCCTATGCTTGGTCAATCTTTTTATTATCTTCTGCTTTCAGTGAAATGCAATATTAATTCTTCTTGCTGATATTTGCCCTTCTGGGTAAAATATATCTGTTCAAGTGCTGTGGTCTTTGGACAAGCTATCTGGACACTGAATACTACCAGTGAATTGCAAAGCACATCTCTGTTCTGTCTAGATGTGTGTGCATGCAAGCCCTGGAGAGACACCCAGTCTAATTAGCAATGATTGGGGAAGAAGCTCACTTGTTAGGATCAGGATGCAATAAATAAAATATTAGTGAGAGGAGGTGGGTGAGGCAGGAGATCTAAACAGGGCTTTGCAAAAGCTGCTTTAGAAAGAAAGGCTGTGGGGAGCCCAGGGTAACAGGAAGCTGTCAGAAATGCACAGAGGGTTGGCTGCTGCCTTGCTCCTGTGGAATGCCTGGTATTAGGCAGTCGTGGACTTCTGGGAAATCAATCCCATGCACATGACTGTGCTTCTCTTCTCCCAATAGCCAGGAAGGATTTTGGCACATGCTAGGGGAAAAAGATGTGAGAAGCTTCCCTAGCTGGCTTGTGTTTCAGCCCTTGTTCCATTCGCTCCTGTTTATCTGCCATCGCTGGCTCAGTCTTTCCCACTGCTTCAGCTTCCTCTTCTGTAGACTTAGGGATGGTTACATGCTCTGAGATCTTAGGTGAAAAGGTTTCTGAAGAGGCCCAACAAAATATTGGGCATTCCTGATGAAAAAAACTTGACCATCTGTCCTAACTGAAAGATGGTTTGGATTTTACAGAATCCCAGCATAGTGGGGGCTGGAAGGGGCCTCTGGGGATCATCCAGTCTACCTCCCCTGCTAAAGCAAGGTCACCCAGAGCAGGTTGCCCAGGATTGTGTCCAGGCTGGTTTGGGATCTAGCCACAGAAGGTGACTCCACAACCTTCTGGGCAGCCTGTGCCAGTGCTCTGCTACCCTCACAGCAAACGTGTTTTACCTTGTGTTCAGGTAGAACCTCCTGGGTTCCAGTTTGTGCCCATTGCTTCTTGGCCTGTCCCTGAGCACCACTAAGAGTCTGGCCCCGTCCTCTTGCCCCCACCCTCTAGATACTGCTCAGCATTGAGCAGCTCCCCTCTGGGGCTGCTCTTCTTCGGGGTAACCAGCCCCAGGGCTCTCAGCCTTTCTTCAGCAGAGTCGGATTAGTATCAGCTTGGGCAAGAATGAATTAATGTTGAGAGGATTTGGCCTACAAAAGTGGCTCAGTATTTAAAATGAGGCCTTTGACCCAGTCTTTCAAACATGAAGAGGTGTTTGTGCTGAGTGATGTGCCTGCTCTGACAGCATTAGCAGCACTGGTGTGGCAGGTACCCCTTGTTTCTTCCTTACAGCTGCTAATTCTGTGCTCTAAGGGGCTTTGTCCAGGATGGGTGGTAGGCTGGCCTGCTCTTTCCAGCCTGTCAGAAAAAGCAATGGTTAGACCTTTGTATAAAGGGTGAGGAGGAGGAGGAAAGTGTTGTCTTGGTTGTCAGTCTGTGATTTTTCAGTTCACTTCCAAAAATGTACAATTCAATGAAAGTAAAAATGCTCGGTGAGAAGTGGAGGCAGTGAGGTGCCTTGTCATGTACAGGAGGTGACAGGATCTCTTGTACTGGCTGATTTCCTGGAGCACCTAGGAGGAGGGCCACTGGGTGGGGTAAAACATGGTCAAACAAGGCCTTCTAGGGCAAAAGAGCAGTTAAGAAATCATTTTGGTTCTTAACAGGAAGGCAGTGAAGCGACTGAAAAGCGGGTGTGATATGTTGAGATAATCTAAGGAAGTACCCTGGAGGCAGAAGAAGCCACAAACCAGCAGCAGCCACTGGAAAGCCTGATCAGGAACAGCAGGAAGTTGGAATAATCAATCCTAGAAGGAACCTAAGTTCATTGCTGCAGCAGGTAGAGCTATGAAAGTGAAACATTTCACACCTTACTGATGTGACTTGGATTATCCAAAACCCAGCAGCTGGCTAAGGGCCTAAAACCCCAAACAAATGAAACAAAACTCAAACCCCCAAGCAAACAAAAAGCCAAGCTCCTCTCCCCCAACCTTTCCTGCCTACTGTCATTCAGGGTCATGGGCCACTTTTCACAAGAGTTCTCTGAATCCAGATGCTGGAAAGTAAAGATAATTCTGCCAAGAGCTTTGCCAGTCACTGGGCAGTCCATCTGTGGTGTCTCACAGTCAGCTGGAACGTGGTGGTGAGGCTCTTTGTTAAGAGCTGCTGTAGCTGTGAAAGAGTCATTTTTCCTGTAGGATGCTCTGAGGTGTGTGAGGATAGACTCTTTTTAATGGCTGTGCTCAGACCTGTGAGACAGACAACTTCATGAAGATTTCCCAACCTCCTAGCAATCAGCTAAATCTGCTCAGTGGCTGTTGCAGAGGAGGAGCAGCTCATTTTCCTGCCTCTGTCCTTACAGTTCAAGGAAAAAAATGATAGAAAAGAGCTATGATGCTGGATGAAATCCAACAGCTGGTCGCTCCCTAATTGGGAATCCAAAGTAGAGCAGATCAAAACAGGCTTCTGTGATTTGCAGCTTGAACTTACTTGGGACTCCTGAGTTGGAATTACAAAGCAAAGATGGGGATTAACCTTGCCTTCCTTCTAACACTGCACAGGCTTTGGCTTGGGCACAAGGATTCCTCTTTGGGTGCTAAGAGTGCCTGGCTTGGTTAGGCCACCTTCTTGATACCTGCTTTAGTAAGACATTAGTGTTCTGTATTGCTCTGGAAATGCTTTAACCCAATTGTTCCTTGGGCAGATAAGTGCTACCCTGGTTCATGTTTGAAGGTGTGTAGAAAGATGTATGTGTGCCTAGGCCAATATTTGCATCCATCTATAGAAGAAAGATCAAAGACTGCCTGAAAGAGTTAGGAGTCAGATGAGTGAGAGAAGATCTGGTTGTATAGTGCAGAGGTGAGAGGAGCTTTTCCAGGCCTGCTGGAGGAAATGGGTAAGACAAACCATCAACTTCAGAGCACTGAAAGGCAGTGAGCACTGGCACATCTCAGCTCTGCTCATGGCATGACGGAAACGGGACAGAAGCTCAGGATTACCACTGGCTGAGCACAGGATAATGAGGGCACAGACAACCACGGCTGGGCTCATTAGCCATTCTGCTGCCCAATTAGGCTAGGAGCTAATTGCTCATTAACGAGCCTGTACCTGCTGAGGCAGCTGGGCTTCCCTAGAATTCTCGGCTGGAGCCAGAGCAGAGGCTGGGGAGAACAGAAGCAAGATTTGAAAGCAAGGAAATGGAAAACCTGGTCTGCCACCGAGGAAGGGTTCTGCTGCCTCTGCCGCCGCTCCCTGCGGACAGCAGTTTGAGTCCTGGCACCGCTGCTGCCTGACAGGCATCTCAATTAGCCTGAGCTACCACCCAAGCCCTCCTCTTCCTGGCATCCTACAGCCCTGACGCTAATGACGTGGGAAAGGAGTGGCTGAGGCAGAGGTGCTGGAGAGTTGTTCTGACCTGTGTTTCTCTCCTGACCTTCCTCTGGAGAGCAGCCAAGCTTCTGCCTAAGAGGAGGGAGTGAAACACAAGGGTTGCAGGCAAGGGTCAGCAATAGGAGGATGCTGGAGAAAGCAAATTGCAATACTGTAGCCAAGTATCTCTGCAGGATATAGGCAGTATCAGCAGAGCCAGCAACATCTTCTGGAAGATGAAAGCTGGAAGCAATAATGTGCTTAAGAGGACACACATCAGCTGTCTCTTGACACAGACTGACTTTATTTAGCAGTGAGAGTACAGGAACTACAAGGAGAGGGAAGTTCTGTGCGTGTCCAAAGGTTCTCTGCAACACAGAGAGGTGTGACAGTCCATTGCACACACACTAGACAGAGGCACAGGAGATGAAGATTTCCTCCCTAGCACTGGAGAAGGAACTTTCATTCACACTGAGGGACTGATGGTGTTGGGCAACTCCCCAACTCAGTGATTCTATTTGAAATCTCAGTTGTTATCCTAGGGTTTTTTTACTAAGGATATAGAATATTATTGTCCCCTATGAGTAGGTGAAGAATCTGAGGCATGGAGTCAAGGAAGGATCCTGTCTGCAATGCATGATAGAGCTCAGAGACCCAGTCATTGTAAAGGCATCATACAGTGAAGAGCTAGGCCTTTACTGTGAGACATAGCTGAATCCTTTCCTTTTCTCAGGGGCAGGATTAAAACCAAATGGTTTTATTTAAAATAAGCTGCATATTATCTGAGTTTTATTTATAGAGCATCTCTCCAAAAAACTCCCCAGTGTCACTAGCCAGCTCCATAGTGCCATTGGCCAGGAACAGATACTCATAGAGAAATATGAGGAAGGAATTGACAGTAAGAGATTTTGGGAGGGTGTTTCAGAGCAGCAGGGTAGAATGCCCCTATGTATACCTGATAGTCCAGTGTGCAACCCTCAGTGTGGGTGAATGAACAGAGGGCAGACAAGGAGTGGTTTTTTAGGTGGCTAAATTCCACTTTTGGAAGATTTTGCTTAAAAATCGTCAGAAGTCAGTGGTGTCCAGTCCCTGGAGTGCCATGTTTCTCTGGGAAATGGGCTTTCAGTCCTACATAGGATTTGCTGCTCTTGAATTATCACTTCAGGTCTCTTAGGTGAGCATACTGAAAGCCTGTGGAGTGGTTTTGAACACCAGGAGTATTGGTAATTGGGCTGGCCTCTCCTCTAGCTGAGGACCCACTAAAGCTGTTTAGGTGTCAGAAAGGGGTTGGGTGCCCAGCCTTTTGTTTGTAGGATTGCATGTCTTTTGTCCACTCAGCATAGCTTTTTCTTTTCCATTTGCCCCAAGCTGTACTTGATGGGGGCTGGAGGCCATCTGAGAGCAGCAGTGAGGTTACTGCAGAAACATGCTATTTTAGTTTGTAGACCCTTTGTCTTAGAGGAAAGTAGAGAACCACTGGCTTGGGCTGCACACTCCTGTGTCTTTTGGAGCAGGCCCATAGGCTTTTTCTGTGAAGAGGTGGCTGCAGGAGGAGGGAATGGGGAGTGAAGGAATGCATTTCTCATTATGTGCTGCAGCCTCTGTGCTCTGGCAGCCTGAGAAGAGAAATTTTTCACTCCCTCCCCAGGCCCTCTACCCCCTGCAGCTTGCTGATTATTTTTGGCTGAGGTGGAAAGCAGAACCCTAGCATTTTTCCCATAGAGGAGTGCCCAAGCAGGAGGGGAGTGAAGCCTAGGCAGTTCCCTTTGTCCTCTTTTCACGTTTGCATGTCTATAGCTCCATTTCTCTTGAGTACACCACAGAGCTCTAAGAGCTGTTGGGTCCTCTCAGACCACTGTGGTCTCCTCCCCTCTGCTTAGCAGAAGGGATGAGATTGGGGCACAGAGGCTTACTGCAGGTCTCACAGGGAGGCTGTGACTTTCCACTTTGCTTTACACTTTTTCTCCACAGGGTTTTCCCATGCTGTTGAAGGCCCTTATTCCCTGCTCTGACTGTGGTTCCCTCCTAGCTGTGTGGTTCTGTCAGTAATGGCTGCAGGACCTTGCTGCAACTTGTGAAGGGGGAGGTTTCTCTGGGTTGTGCCTTCAGGGGTCTCTCAAAATACTTTTTGAAAAGCTGGCTCTGCCAAGCATAGGAACTTAGCTTTTGAGGAATAGTGACATGTATGTGGAAGTCCATTTGACTACAGGACATCCACAGAAGTTGCATTTAGAAAGTTGGCTGGAGAAGAAAGTTGTGCAGAAGTGGGGGTGACCCCAAAGAGCCTGTGAGTGGTGTCTATTCCCACTCACAGAAACCAGTGCCCTGTGTGCAGGGTTAAGGCAGTCAGGTTTCCCAGGTCCTTCCCTCTCTGCTCCCCTCACTGCCACAAGTCAAACTCTCTCTGCTTGGGAACAGCCTGGCTTGTTTTCTCAGCTAATAGAAACCACATGAGGAGCACAGTCAGGCCCAGTGACAGCTGTTGGGAATGATTCATTTGGGACACAAACGGGAATCAAATGCTGGCTGATCCCTGGGTAGAGCCTGCCCACTGCTCCAGGCCTTTCCAGGGGGTGACTACGAACCCTGGAGCCGCCCCTTCAGCCCCAGCAGTGACTCACTTCCTCCAGCCTTGGCAGAAGCTCTGTGTAGGAGGGCCAACTTACATGCTTTGGGGCATTAAGCCTCCCAGACTTCTCTCCTCTCCTCCCTACTCCTGGTGAATCTGGCTTGTTCTGTTCTGAGGGCAGAGTGCATCAGTATGTGACCTGTGGGGCCAGGAAGGGAAGCTGCAGGAAGGTCTCCAGCCAGAAGTGGATAGCATGTTGTAACATGTTCAAGCCAGCAACAATGAGAACTGCTTTGGAACAAGCAGAATATATGGACTGGCTAGGAAGTCACTGAGTGTGTGCAGCTAAAGAAGTGAGGGGAGACAGGTGGGAGATGGCTACTGACCATACATCCTGCTTTCTGGGGTAATTTAGTGTTTATTCACATCCCTTGCTGGCCCCTGTTGTCTTCCAGGACAAACCCAAACATTTGGAAAGACCCCTAGATCTAGGCACTGTCTCTTTTGAAAGCAGGAGGGTTCTGTTTTAGGAAGCCTGGCTCTGTGTGTGTGCAGAAAAGTGGGCGCGGTGGTGACACCTGCTCCCCCCTCGGGTCACTGCTCCAGTCTGCCACGGCTGCGCTCCAGAGCGGTGTGTCACCCAGAGGAATCTGAACTGCGGGACGTGAGGTCTGGATGGCGCCAGGGTGGCCCCGTCGTGGGGACAGACCCTGAAATCAGACCCTCTGCCCCCTTGCTCCAGCAGACTCTCCTGGCTGCCTCGGGAGACGTGCTGGCTGCATGCAGGGCAGAACTCCTAGGCTGGTCAGGGAGGTCTCTTCCCAGCCCCCTGTCCCCCTGTAGCTGCCAGCCACCCTCCTTCCATCGTCGCCCTTGCCCTTTTGCGCTGACGCTGCTCCTGAAGTCGAGCCTGGCAGGTGGGATGTTGTCACCAGGGCTGGTGCAATATGGCAAGGCTGAAAAGCACTCAGCAGTCTCCCTCCTTCCTTAAAACCCTCACATTCCTGTTGTGGCCTCCGGGCTGCCTGGATACCGAACTCAGCTGTCACGGGATAATAGCCACCGAGTCCTAATTACACTCTCCCCAGCTTGATCAGAGGGTGGCTGGGCAGTTCCATCTGGATTGTCTCTCTGGGACTGCAGTGGGGGGCACTGAAAGGGGAGGGAGCAGAGGAGAAACGCTACACAAATGTCGTGATAACTCGGAAGCATCCAGGCCTCCAGCCTGAGACAAAAATAATCAGGCAGCTCCAGGGGGCACAGGGCCTTCGGGAGGGAGGGAGGTTCGCTGAAGCAGAGGCTCTGCAGCAGAACATAATGAGTTGTGCATACCTCACCCAGCCTAGCACGTTCAATTGGAAAGGGCAGATGGACTTGATCCCGCAGCATCTCCAGGGGTCCATCCATCAATCCCTCTTGAGCTGCCCCCTGGACTTCTCACAGCGAGGGGGAAGCTGAAGATGTTTCATTAGCTGCAGCATCTCCAGTGGAGACTCTGCAAGACCTGCAGAATCTCCATGACAAAGCACCGACTGTGCACAAAGGCACCTGCAATGAGGCTTCCCTTGCTGCCCCTCTCCAGCCAGCTGACTCCTCTGGGGAGGATGAGCTCCCAGAACATGTGCTCTTTGTGCTCCTTGGTGGCTGGAGCTGTCTGGGCTATAACAGTGCTGCTCAGAAAAGATGACACGTGAAAGGAGGTGCTTCCCAAGTGCATTATTGTTAAATGCTAAGGCTTGTTTTAGAGCTGTCCATCTCTGAAGGAAAAAACCTTTTGTCCTGGAGGACTTTGAAGTATCTTAAGGTAGAAGAATCAAGCCTCCTGGCATTTCACCCAGATCAGGAGTTAAATGTGGACAGGGGAGGAAGATGGCTAAGAATAGAGTAGGGAGAGAGATCCTGAGGGCTGGGGCTTTGAGTAAAGGGGAAAGAGAGGTGGTGTAGTTTCTTGTGCTGGTTTGTGCCCTGTTGAGGTGGACCTTTGATTCCTCCCAAGCTCCTATTTAGTTGCTGTGTACACTGGGGACAGCAGTGGGAAGAATACTTCAGCCCTTACCCATATGATGCTGTTTTCTTGATAGTAAGAGGCACGGTTCATTTAAAACCTGTGCAAGAACCATACATGCAACTCTCCCAGGGCATCAAAGGGTCTGGAGCAAAAAAAAAAGAAATGAATGTGTGGCACAGACTGATCAGTCCTCTGAGGGCTAATGCAGAATGGCAGTTTCCTTGCTTGTCTTCCCAGTTGTGCACTGCCTGTCTTCCCCCAGCCTCCCCTCACCCCGGCTCCCTGCCAGCTTCTTCTTCCCGGGAGTTATCCGAGGCCAGCAATGTGGCAGTGGCTGCTGCTGCCGCCGCCGCTTCTGCTCCTCTTCCGCTAAGTTTAACCCAAGGTCAAGCAACATCATGGCATTTGCAGCCTCGTGAGCTCTGGAGAGATTTGATTTTCAAAGCGTTCCCAACATCCCCTGGGATAGACCTTGGCTAAGGCCCAAGGCCTGTGGCTGCCAAAAGGAACTGTACTAGGCCAGGCTGACAAGAAGAGCTTGCGTGCTCCATTCCAGCAAAGAAAGAGAGAAAAGAAAAAGCCAGTGGGAAAGAAGAGGAGGGGACCCAAGGCCCCTTTTTTGGCTTCAAGCAGGCTTAGTGGTGCCTGCAGCAAAGCATAACCTATGGTTGACATGATAATAAAGCACACAAGGATGGGATGCATGTGTACCAAGTCCTTGTCCCCTGAAAAACAGCTGCTGAAAATGTACTGCCCAGCACAGAGGGGTTTGGGTGTGTGTATAGGAGGAAAGAGAGTTTCCAAGGACTTTTCTCTTGGAAAAAAGAGAAGGGGCTGCTTTTGGTGTGAGGGAAGGAATGGGTTTACCAGCCTGGCTATGGCCAGATAACATGTGGGGAAGCATTGGAGAAACTCTTACTCCCTGTCAGCTAATAGGCTTTACCAGAGACCTCAGTGGCATCCCTGCCCATGGCAGGGGGGTTGGAACTAGATGATCTTTAAGGTCCCTTTCAACCTCAGCCATTCTATGACTCTATGATTATCTGCTGCTTCAGCCCCAAGCTCTGCCAAACATGAATCTTTTGAAATGCTTCCAGCCTTATTTGCTTCCCTGGCTCATCCAGCCCTGATGCATGCTTTCTGTTGTTGCCACGCTGGATTCCCCATTCTGCCCTGATGGATCCACTGTCTTTCATCACTGGGAATCTACTTTGCTTTCTGGGTCTCTAATCTCCTCTCTTTCACCCCTAGGTTCCTACAGTCTGTCTCTTGTTGTGGTTCTCAGTCTAGTGCAGCAGCAGCAGCAGTGTTTGAAAGAGTCCTATCCTGCTATTGTCCCTCAGAGAAGAGGTAACAGGCTGGTGGAAGGTACTAGTAAGTACCCAAAATGGGTGTGTTTAAAGGTGAGGACAGGCCTGCCAGAGACACAGAGAGTACTCCAAGATGCAGGATGCTGAGCATGCTTTTTTGAGATTCTAGGTGAGTGAGGAGAACATGCAAGCTAGTGAGGAATGTTCTAGGATTTAGGATTTCTTGCATAGATTCCTTTCTAGAACCAAACCCCACTCTGAAATTCCCTGGTATTTACATTGTGATTCGGGTACTGTTCATTGCTGCCTGACCTCTTTCATTCTAGTATGCTTCAGAGCAGTGCAGTTTTGTGTTCTCTGGCTGTTGTCTCAACTAAGCATTCACTCCCTGCTGCTCCAGTCTGTCTGGGCTGAGCTGGATGGAACTGCTTTGGCCTTTCTCACTGCTATCTTCCTTGGCCAGACTGTGCTAGGCTAGTCAGGGACAGTACCCAGGAGTTGTTGGGCTGTAGCAAGAATGGCCTTTGTCTATCTGGTTTTACTTTACTCTCTTTATAGTCCTAGAAGCAAGACAGGAATTAGGGAAGGAGAAGATGGTTATTTTAGATGTTGCTGGTCACAAGCCAGCAAGCTGGGAAGGCAGGGGATGGAAGAGGGGTGTAGGGAAGTGGGGGGTTAGAAAGTCTGAAATCCTCTCATGTTTCTGTAGGCATGAATGCAAAACCCAACTCAGAGCTGGTTTTGGTTTTGACCTTGTAAAATGAAAACATGATGACTGAGCTCTTGCCAAATCCAATCCCTAACTGCCTGAGCTCCAGCCTAGCTCTGGACCATCGTCCTGCCATCCCTCCCGGCTATCCTGGCAGGCAGAGGCAGCAGGAAGCAGGAGGCCTGTTTCTTCCCAGATGGGCTTTAACACTTGCCTGCAGCAGCCAGCCTGCTAGGGGGTTCAGGGTGGGAGGGAGCTGTCTCAGATGCACTTAAACCTCCACTCCATAATCACAGCTTCCTCTGTAACTTTATTGTGCAAACCTACACTGGAATCGTCTCTGGAACCACATTTTGGGCTCTCCAGTGGAGTTAAAAACAGGAGCTTCCCCAGGCAGGGAGTAGAGCTGCTGAGTTTGTTGGAAGGCAGAGCAGCCAGATGGTGATAGAGAAGGGGAGGGGAGAAGAAGGGGAGTTTGTGAGGGAGCAGCTTCATATTCCAGTTTCCATTTGGGGTTCTGCTACCATAAGAATGCCCTGATAAAGGCTGTCTGTTGCAAGCTGCAAAGGCTCAGAGCTGCAGAAAGACCCTGTATCTGCTCCAGAAATGTATTCTGGTGTTCTGCTCCTAGAAATTGTAGTGCATGGTCTATGCTACATCTTACTCCTGCTATGAATCAATACATAACATGAGCATAGAGCCTAATTGTTAGGTGGATTTTGTAGCCACACTTCCCAGCCACCCAAGTGGAATTTTAAGAGCACTCTCAGCTTGTCTGAAAATCAGCACATATGGCTGCAAAAGTTAAGGTGCTGAACAATGTAGGCAAGTAAGTGTCCTGTCCACGTGGCTTTTCTGGGTAACTATGAAGAGAAGGTTGGATGGGTTTCTAACAGCAGGGCCTGGCTGTTGGGATTTGTGCATGTGGTGTGTGAGATCAGGGTCTATTTCCTCCAGCTCTGGCCTCAGCCCTTGGTGTTTATCTTCAAGAAGGATGGGTTTCCTACTGAGCATGTTAACAGCACATTTGGGCAAGTCAAGTCCTGCATGTGATGCTGGAATTAATCTGTTTGGGAGTTTTGTTGTCTACATATAATGCCCCTTTTAAATACAGATTGCAAGTGTGGGGAGGTCTTAGCTCTAAACATGGGGAAGATCAGCTATAAATAAATTTATGACACAGCTACTGTATATAGCCAGAGGGGATATGAAGTTTCCTGAACACTGCAGCAACAAGTAGTTTAAAAAAAACCAACCAAACCAACCAAAAAACAGGGGAAGGGGGAATAGTATCCCAAAATATGGAACACCTCATAAAGCTCAGGAGGTAGGAAACAAGTCTAGCAATCCCAGCCATGGTTCAAACTCACAGGAGGCATCCTGTACAGTACATAAAGCCCAGGGAATCAGCTCAGGATGCCAACTAATGAGCTTTTTAATTAGCTGCTATTGCAGGCCAGGTTTAAAACCTAAATAAGTAAGTAAATTAAAGATTTAAAAGGCTGAACA
Source organism: Galbula dea (assembly GCA_013399015.1). Lineage (NCBI taxonomy): Eukaryota > Metazoa > Chordata > Aves > Piciformes > Galbulidae > Galbula > Galbula dea. The sequence continues at coordinate 194,640 of VWZX01006266.1, forward strand.
AAACCAATGAGAGGTCAGCATTTAAAATATTAAAAATTCCAGAGCAGTTAACTTTACAGTAAGTTTGCAGTGCTGAAGCAGAGCTGTCCCTTTAAGGAAGCAGAAGGCTCTCGTTTTTCTGCTCTGAAGCCCTCTGGCTGGAACATGCCATCTGCAGAGATCTATAAATCATCCTGCACTCAGCAGCCCCGGAGTCCAGCAGGGTCTCCATGTGTCCCAGCGCTGGCCTGGACCCTGCAGGGTGTTTTCTGCCAGTGGAGGGTCCCAGCCAGGCTCCCTTTGGCTGCACTCCAGGTGTTTCCCCCCAGCCACATCCCGTGAGGCAATGGCAACCGAGGCCAGGAAACTTGCAGTCAGCTTGGAAGCCTTCACTCTGTGCTCTGTGCTCTGCAGCAGAGAATGGTCTGTGCAGATTGCACTAGTCCTCCCTGACTTCAAACACTGGGGAAAGTCTCTTCAGGTTATGGTGGAAGGGGACAGAGTGGGAGGATTGTCCTCCACCTCCTAGGCTGTGTTGCCTCACAGCACTTGCACTCTCTTCCATCTGAGTGCCTGATTCCTTCTAAAGTTCCCTTTCTCTGTTCTCCTGTGAGGTGCTCTGTAAGCATTCTGATATGTCAGCCTGTTGTTCCAACCCCTGATCTATGCCTGAGTTGGTGTTGAGGGGCCTCGAAAATCAGATTGCCACCTCCATGCTTCTCACCTGCAAACACAGGGGAGAAGCCACTGTGGAGACAGTCTGATCACAAGTGCTTCAGGAGAATGAGTACCTTTTTCCTAATTGTATTCAGGAAGGAGGACAGGTGTTGGACTGCATGATCCTCGTGGGTCCCTTCCAACTCAGGCTCAGGGGCAGTAAGGTATTCAAGATCTTTTTACTTACATCATCTGAAAGCTTCAGTGCTATTCAGAGGTAGCTCCTTTTGGGGAATGAGTGCACTTTTCTCATACCCCTGTGTTGTCCATGCTCTTAGACACACAGAGGGTGTAATGAGGAAGTCTATAGGAGGGAATAAGTTTGGGGACAGGCTTAGGTTGTACTCCTCTTGAATCTCAGACTGGCAGTAGGCTTTATCTCAGGGAACAACCACGCATCCAAGCTGTCAGTTTAAATCTGCAGTGACTCCACTGAGGCCAGAAGTGCTAAGATGGATTTGCATGGGTGCAAAAGAATGAGAAAGGGACCCCTGATCAGAGATGATTGAGAAATTAAAGGCTGTGCCTCCTGTGTGGCAGTAGGATTATGCAGTACTTTTTGTAGCAGTCTCACCCATCAGATTGGCAGGGCATCATAGTTTTGGTATCTTAAGCAATTTTTCTGGCTTAGGTCATGGTTCAGAGGGCAGAAAAAATAGTCAAAAGTAAAAAGTCACTAAGGAAATGAAAGGAATTAGAGTGATTTTATTACCATTTTACTTTAAACTGCTGTGACTGGGGTTAGCCTGATGTTTTGGGATGCTGGAGCAGCCTGTGTTGTATGATGTTGAGTGTCTTGGTGTCGAGGTGTTTGTCACTAGTGACCATGCACCTTGTGGGGTGGTTGTGCAATGACACAGGCGCCTAGCTTCTCTGCCACAGTTGGGTGCAGTGCTGTATTGTTGGGGTTTGGGGGAAATGGGGCATTGCTGGCAACTGTCACCTGTTTCCCATTCAGTGTGTAACCTAACCTGTCAGAAACAATTCAAAATCACCAGGATGTCCTCTTGTGCCCCTGTGCAAGCAGGCAGAGTGAAAGCAGAAACTACTCTTCGTTATGCTGATGCTCCTGGGTGCCTTCAGGGGTGGAGAATTCTAAACAACCTTGGTCCCTCAAGCACAAGGTGCTTTGGAGAGCCAGGTAAGTCCTGCAAGACATGGCTGCCTCCAACTCTCTCTCAGTGGTACTGTCACATAGACAATAATTGTATCTTGTGGTGTTTGGAACAGCAGGTAATGATTTTGTCTGTAATCATGATGCTTTGTTAGGGTCTTCTGCCTGAAGATCTCAACCAGTTTTGTACAAATCAATTGATAAAGCCTTACTTTGCACTTCCAAGAAGAGAAATCCTATTGTCCTAGGGGAAGCCTGAAGCATAAAGAGGTCCAGTGAGCAGCCCAGCAGTGAGGTAGACATTGGCAGAGCTGGGGCACCAGTCCAGAGTTTCTGGCATCCTCAGCCTAGATGTCAGTGGCAGAGTGCTGTTGTCCTTCACCTAGGAGGAGTGTAACATTTCAGAGGGCTGAACAAGATGGTTGCTGTGTAGAAAGCATGGAATGGAGAAGCATTTTGCTCTATTTCTATCTGTTGTAGTTTCACTTGCCAGTGTCCTGCCTTATTGCATCCTCTGCATTTCCACTCTACCCTGGTTAGAAGCTGCCAGTGCTCCCCTCTGGGTCAAACAATACTGCCATACTTGATAAAGCCATGGGGGACACAAGTAGGATTTGGATCCAGGCTTTGGAAATAACAAAAGGGCCAAATAGGAACATCTAATAATGAGCTACTCTAGTGGGAAAAGTTTTTGGGTTTTTTTTTTAAAGCAAGACAATAATACACTGAGCTGTTAAAATTTGGATATGCAATAGAGGCCAAATGGGTTTGTTCAAATGATGATTTACTGAGGCTTGTGTAAAAGAGAGGGGAGGAGAGAAACCAAAGAGGTGGCAGGCAAAGAAGAATCCAACCCCCAGCGGCCTTGAAAGCAATCTGCAAGTGACTGCTGTCTCCATGCTGATGGATTTGCTGTCACCTCTCCCTGGCATGAGGTGACAGATTTCTCTGTCAGATGAAGCCAGAACCAATAGCCATCCATCACTGGGAGGGCAGACAGGAGTAGGAGGGAGGCAGAGAGGGGAGAAAGCAAGCCCTGGCAAAATCTTTCTCTGCCCTCCTTCCTTGTCAGTGCTGGGTCATGAGGAAACAAGTCTTCTCCAGACACATATTGGAAGGAAGGAAGTCTGGAGTATGGTTTTGCATTTGGACAAAATCCAGATAATTCTCTTTATAGCTGAGAAACGAGAGAGATGCTCCTCTCTTGTCCTCCCAGTGTCCTGAAACTTTTAAACCAAACAAAACCCCTTCCCTTGCATGACTTCAGGTAAAAACTGCTTGTGATCTTACTTTTCAGATGAGCTGTCAGTGGATGAGACCCTGCTTGAGCCTCTATTTAAGGATGACTGTGAACTTATTTTGCTTTTGAGCATGTTAAATTGCTCTTCCAAATGTGCCAGTTTCCACTTAGCAAGAAAATTATGCTCTCCTTGTAGGAGCACTGCTCTTCTGTACTAATCACTGCCCTCTGATGGCCTGCAATGAAATGGAATGATTTAGTCAGTTCTCAGAGCAAGAGGGGAAGAGCAAGTCTAAGGTAATGACCTGCAGAGGTTGTATTCGTTTAGTGCATCCTTAAAAATGCATTTTTTTGTGCAAGGAGAAAGGATGTCTGACAGACAGGTCAGGGATGTGGAACTGTTTCTCTATACCTAACCATCCCATAAAGCCAAAAGCAGTTAGGCACTTCATTCCTTTAGATGTTCTTCTAAATCCTGCAAAGCATGTTTCTCAGTCCTTTGTCATCTAAATAACTTTGTGAATCAGGCCCAAAAATCTCTATATGGGGTGTTTACATCTAAATTATTCTTACAAAGAGCTAAAAGGGTAACAAACCCCCCAAATCCTATAGCTGTTTGCTGAAAAGCAAAGAGCACAAGAGTGTTCTTCTAAACCAACTTAGCATGCATAGACCTTGGGCTGCTGCTGAAGCTCTGCTGCTGCCAGGCCTTGGAGTTTGCATCTCTTTATTTCATTTGCAACAGGCTAATGTGCTCTGACACTGCAGCCCTCTGGGAAGATGCTGACAGGCAGTGTCAATATTTCCTTTGAAAAATAAAACCCCAAACCCTCTCCAGTGTTGCTTTAAAAATATGCTTCTCAGAATTAAATTATGGAGCATGCAAGCTGGAAGCCTTCATCTGGAGAAAACATTCCCAGTTCAACCCATGCATTTCCTGCATCCCTGGAATCCATATTTTGTTGTCTTTTATCTTCTTCTCCTCTTCAGAAAGGAAAGGGAATGTAAATGTTCCCTGTCATTTTTGGCAGCTGCTGGACTAGGTTATACTGGTGTCTAAGCCAGGCTGCTGTGCTGTCAACTGGAAGTGCTCCAGTTTTCAGGAGTCAGGCACTCAAAACCTGGAGATTGGCATGAAGGTCAGGAAAATTCAATGCAGGCATTTGGAGCACTGTTTCTTTTTAGTTTGCTTATTTTGTTCCTTTGTTTTACCTTTTCACTTTGATGTTCCAATAGCTATGCTTTCAGATCTCTTTAGAAACACAAAGACTAGGATTTGTCCTTTCAAGCAAGAAAGAAACAGGTCTAGGACATAAGCACTTGACTCCAGGAGTGAAGGCTTTGTGAAAACCACCAAAGAGCAGAAGACTTTTGTGATTAAATCACAAGTGTTGACAACAGCTGAGGTGTATATTCTCTGGGGCTCTGGTACTGCTGTTGGGGAAGGTGAGATTCACACCACTGTTCTCCTTTCCATCTGGACAATTCTGTCCCCTGAAAGAAAATGAGAAAGGATGCAAAGGATACATCCTAACTCCCCCCAGGAACTGGTATGCACTGGTAACATCATCTGTGGGATTGCCCATTGCCAGCACTGCTCCAATACCTGCTGGATTTCTTGGTAGTCCTTTTTTCATCCTGTAACCCCCATGCTAGGAAGCTAACTGAAAACAGAACTCTTGTTCACCTTGCTTTTATTTTGGTTACAGCTGCAAGAGCTGAATTCACTATTTTGGAAAGGGCCAAGGTGAATTTCTTGAGCTTATCTGCTCTATATAGGATTTTAAATAGTTCATTGTTTAAGGGTGAACTCTTTATCTTAAAACAGCCTTGCTGAACTAGCAGCATTGGATTACCCAGAAGCTCTTGGGCTGTTTTGCCCTTAAGCAGACTTTCAATAAGCTGACCAAAGTCAACTTTAGGAGGCTTTAATGGCTTGTAGCTGGGGACTGTAAATACGGGGGGGGCTGTAAAGACCAGCGTCATTTGGCTGACTTTATGCTCCTCAGCAGCAGTTACTGCTGGCTAGTCCATCACTGGAGACTTCCATCCCCTCTGAACTTGCAGTTGAATACCATCTGGCCCTGGTGATTTACTGTCTCTGAGTTCCTCTGCTTGCTTCATAACTTCCTCCTTGGAGATTTTGGTGTCTGCTGAGGCCACCTTCTGATTTCCCCTGAAAAGGGCTTTCAGAATAGGAATCTCTCCATTGTCCTCAAAGGAAGAGACAAGATACACATTTAACTTTCCTGCTACTTTCTTTTAAAGGGACTGAGGGCTCATAATCATGCACAGATCCTTCTTGCTTCTTATTTATGGATCCTTCTGGCTTGAGAGACTCTTTATTGCTAGATGTATTTCTTCTCATGTTTTCCTATTAACTACTCTAAATTCCAATTTGAAACTCTTATGACACAGATTATATCCTAAATGGCCACATATTAAGGGGGCAATTATCTTTCTCAAGGATGCTGAGAAATTTTTGTTCTTATTCTCTGAACTGTCCTGATTTGATTCCATGTTCCTTGAATCCCATACACAGCAGCTCCTGTTGCAGTGTCCAAAGTGGCTCACCAATTAATGGGATAGATTTGGATTTCTTTTCTCCTTGTTTCTTCATTCTGTTTTCTTTTAAGAAGTAGACTAAGGACCTAAAAGGCTCTAAAAGAAGAAGAAAGAAATCCTGTGGTTCCTGCATCTTTAAGTTGTAAGAGAAAAGAGAGTTATTTAAAATGGACCAACTTTTATTTATGTTAACTGGGATAAGTGACTTCCCACTGCCTGCACCAAACATCATCATGACAACTAGGACCAAAACAAACCCCTGTGGATTTCTTTATGAAGAGCAAGCAAGCACATTCTTGGTCACAAGTGGCCAAGCACTCCCATGCCAAGTCCAGGAGGAATGCTGACAGGGAGCTAGGTCTAGATGCACCCTATAATAGCTCTGGATATGTCTAGTCTTTATGCTGGGTATTGCCAGGCTGAGACCTTCTGCCTACCTCTAAATGAGCTAATCCTGACCTGGAAAAGAGAGAGAGCCTGTTAGAGAGATACTCCACCCAAGATAATTACCTAATTACCTGAGAAGTAGAGTTAATTAACCTAGGAGGATGGCCACAGACGTGAGTGTGCTGCTTCTGTGCACTGAGCTGCTCTCTTTCTGTGCTCTGTGGTGTGTGGATGGACAATCTTCTGTGGGGCTAGCTGTGATATTTCTATTCAAATGTGCTCTGCCATCCCCTTAATGTATCAGGACCTCATGAATGCTGAATTAATTAACTTTCAGTGTGATTTCATGGCTATTTAATGATCTCTTTGTTATGGGTGGAGAACTGAGGCACAGAGCAATTAGGGACTCTCTCAAGGTCACCCAGGAATTCTCTGGGAGAGCTGGAGATTGAAGGCAGCCTTTCCTACCAGTGATTTAAGCACAGCACTTCCTTTTTTCTCCTCTGAAGGGTTATGGACAGGTGCATTGGCTTGGAAGTTGCATCCCAAGGATGACTGGCTGCAAGTTGTTGTCAGGGGGAAGTGGGGGGGGTGGGGGTGGGATGATTAAGTCTCAAAAACTGTGGGTTCATTCAGAGGCTTTTAGATAAACCCTCACTGTGGCACCACAGCTCTATTCAAATGCAGGAATGAGATTAAAGGTGAAGCTTCAGCCCAGAGCTCATCCTCAGGCAGGACAGAAAATAGAACCAAGTGAGTTCTCTGGGTTTTTCCCCAGCCTGGGGATACTCCATTGGCCAGAATGTCATTTCTGATTGTCTTCCTGCTGTTCTCTCGTCCTTTCTCATTAACCCCTTCTCCTGGGTGAATCCTGCAGACTGCCCAGAGCTCTGCCCTGCAGCTGACATGGCTGCTAAGAGAATCATTCTGCTTCTCTGAACAGGAATCTCCAATATGTGGATTTCCTGCCCTTCTCTCCAAGCTCTCTTCTAGCCTTCCCAGCTTTGTTCTTTACATTCTAACTATTTTGTGGCTCTCCTTTCTCCCTAGCAACATCCAGGTCTATGCCACCTCTCCCTTTGCTAACGTAAGACACTCCTCTTTCCTATTGTACCTCCTTAGCACCCTGCTTTGAAGATGGCTGTAGGAATGGAGCCAGATGCTGGCAGACCTGTGGGCTAGCCCAATAGATCTTGCTATGTGTTTTGACAGGTTGAGTTTTATCTTCCTACTTGCCTCTTGCAAAGTGTGCCAAGATGAAACTTGGGAAGTTGCTCGTTGAGGTTTCAAGATTTAGTGCCTCACCAGCTCTCCTTTCCCATGGCTGATCCACAGGAGTGGCTGCTAGCCACACTGTGTGGTCTTGTCAGGCTTTTGGTAATGCTTTCCTCTGCTTCTCAGTAGGTTTTGGGTACCTCTTCCATTTTATCTTCAAAGCACTTTGCAAATGTTAACTCATTTGCACACCATCCCTCTAATGTGTGTGGTGTTCTAGTTCACCAGCAGAAAAGGAGAGTAAGTCATAGAGCAACCTCAGTTTATTTACCACTAAAGTTACACCCTAACAACAGTCCTGAAAGAGACAGAAAGTGGATGTGGCTTTGCCCAGAATTTATACATCTCTGCCATTGAAGCTGGTAGCTAATTCTTTAGAGAGAGGTTGCTGTTAGCCTCTGTACTCTATAATGACCTCTCTCTTTTTGGTATGCATTGTATTATGAATAATACTTAACTTTATAAACCTTCCTTCTTCCACTCCCCACTCACTGCCAGGAACATATTCATTTAGGTCCAGTTCCTAAGGATTTCCAATAGGCTCAACTCCCCAGATACCTTTCAGGAAACACTCCTAATTCTCTTTGCAACTGGGTTCCTCACCTGTGACACCTCAAACCATGTCCTTTCAATCCAGAAGGGTCTCATGTTTTAGTTGTTTGCTAGAGTTTAGTAAGTGTTTGGCTCTGCCATTGGGAGCCCAAGATCAGCACATCACTATGGGGTACTGGAGTACCCTTGTTGAGGAAACACAAGGCTTTTGAAGAACTAGTGTTGTGTCATTTGAGTGAAGCATGGTAAGAATTCAGAGCTTGCCCTTCCCTGCAACTTTCATTGCCAGAGAGACAACGTGGGATGGACTTGGGTGCTGATGGTTCTGCTGCCAGGCATCACCCAGGGCTGGCTGCAAAAGGGTGAAGTGCAGAACACAGAGAATTAAGATAGGTAAAGGACAGTGTATGCTTCAGCAGTAAAAATGCAAAAAGAGAAGCAAGCAAAAATGTATGTATGAGAAGGAAATAATTCCCTGTGCTATTTTATTAACACAATGGACCAGCTCCTGAAGGCAATACCCTGTCTGTCTTCTCAGATCCATTTGGGTGAATTGGAGACCTTCCACACTGCATGAAAAACATGAGACACTCTTTCTCTCCCTCTCTCTCTCTGTGTGTAAATTGGGATTAACTCTTTCCCCAAGAATTCTGGTATGAAGGCAGTACTGTCAAAAAAGGGCTACTGTACACTTTGGAACTGGGGTCTGGATGGACAAGGGGTGGAATTTGCTGCTGACCATACAGAAAGTCCTGGATTCAGATTCCATGTCAATTATTAGTGAGGAAGCTCTGGAATACTCCCAGGTAATGATGTAGGCCAATCCTGTGTTCACTGAAGCAGAAGGAAGCACAACAGCAGCGAAAAGGGCAGGCAGGAAACCTGCTGATGCTGGGGCTTTGTTTAAACGTAAGGGGAGAGAAGTTCTTCTCTCTCAGGTGGATCTTGTAGCTCTCATTCGTGATGAAAGGAATAACATTTTGGAAGGTGTTTCAAACAGAAGCTGGCCCAGGATTGCCAGTGCAACTGTGCCTTGTGGCTACTCTTTCCCAAGGTGGCCATAAGAGGCACTGCAGGGTAAGGAATGGGCACAACCACATTGGTCCCAGAGTGGGAGCTGGGTTTGAGAGGCCAGCACAGGGCAGGACCAGTAATCCCCAATAGCACCGAAGGGTTAGCAGCACCTCTGTTTTACATAGTGTGGTGGGAACAGGGATGGTGCTCCCAGTTCTGTCTGTAGAGTTTGGCAGATTGGATGTGAAGGGAGATGGTTGTGTGGACTGCTAGAAAGACATTTGGACTGGCAATTCACTCCCAGCCTGCTGCAGGTTAGCAGGGCCAATGCACTCAGTTTCCCCCCAGTGTTAACTGCAAGTGAGGGCACCTTAGGTTTCTCTCTGGGTAAGCTGGTCCTTGCATACTCTTGTAACCTGTCAGCCAGGGAGGGTAGCTGCTGGAATGACAGTGTTGCATCTCAAGAGATGGTGCCAGCACCTGTTTGAACAGGAGACAGCGTTTCAGGTTGGAAAGGACTGACACACAACCCTTTCCCCATTGGAACATCCTGGTGCAGACCATGCCTGACCACCAGGTTAGTCTGGGAAAGGAATAGGGACATCTTTGCCATCATTTGTTGGAAATGATCTTGTACCTTAGTAACCTGATAGCAGACGGGCTACTTGAAGCATTCTCTGAGGCCCATCCATCTGATTACAGACACTTTGCTACCAGCAGAGTGGACACAGAGGAGTTTTCAGAGGAAGTCTGACCTCATGTTGTAGCCCCAGATTCCTTTTTCCCTTGTTCATGCACACACATACTGGAAATGTGAAATCATGTCTCTCTTGCAAGACTGGCCCCCAAAGAGTTAATCTGTGCAAGAGAAGAGGGAAGAAAGAGTGCTCTGATTTTGCTGTTCCCTGCATCCTGGCCATTCTGCTTGGGCTTTGGCTCAGCATGTCTTCCAATCTTCATCCCCAACCCCTTCTTTCTTCCCAGCCTTTCATGAGAGTTAAAATCTCTGTCCCTTGGCTCTCCCCAGTGAAAGCCCTGCTTTGGAGAGCAGTAAATCTCTCCATGCAACCTGGCCAACTATGCTTCCTCAGGAGAGAGAGCAAGGGAGGGAGTCAAGCCTGGGCTATCACCTGCTTGTGGTCTCATCTATCACCTTGAATTGTGTTGCAGGGTAAAATTACTCATCCAAACCTAATGTTAAATTAAATCAAGTCTGGAGCAAAGAGGATTAATGGGCTGTGCATGCACAGCCACACGTTTGGTAAAGTGGCTATGACCCGGGCAAAGTTTGAAATGCTTGCTGGAAATGATGAAGCCAATCACAAGAGAAGGTAGGGGAGGCTGTGCAAGACTCCTGAATCCCTTTGCAGAAATAGATTGGGCTGTGGGACCAGCTTCCACCTAGTCAAAGTGGAGATGACTCCTATTGGAGCCTTCTGTGCCATGGAAGAATTTATCCACAGGAGGAGGAGTGTCTCCCTTGGGATAAGGGCCTTGTGTAGATGGGGTAAACCATGGAAGGGGGAGGTTTTTAGTAAATGATTAGGTAAGCTGTAATTTGATTTTGTAATTTGATGAAGGCCAACAGCATGTGTTGCTCCTGGAGGAATAGTGGGCTGTGCAAGACCAGAGACTTGCACTATGAACTGTGTGGGAATGTTTAGTGATTGTAGAAGTCAGCTGTCAAAACCCAGGACAAAGCAATTCTTCAGGATTCTCTTTGTGTCTGCTGTAAAATGCAGCAAGCTTTGGAGGACTGAATGTGGGGTTGGGAGCTAGGAAGCTTAGATCCTTCTCCTTGTGTTCACTGCAGTGGTCTGGGACAGGCTCTCTGGGTTCATTGTAGCTTCATCTCTCCTGCTAAGTCGGACTGGGGAAGCAGACAGTCATCAGGATGCCCTTCAGCCTTAATATCTGTGAGCCTTACTGGCCTGCATCAGTCAGTCTGTGCTATTCTGTGCTTGTTGAGTAATTCAGGGGTGTAAGCACTACAAATATTTACCATCCCTAGAATGCTTTGTGTGTAAAGCACTTTACAGAAGCCAGGCCCTCACCAGTGCTCCAGTGACAGGCATGAATTAGTCCTGTTAGTTAGTGATGGGGACACTGAGACACAGAGGGACTGTGGATACCAGGTGCTCTGATGATTCCCTCCCTCCCACTCAAACCACTAGATCATTGCTTTATCATCTGACAATACTGTTCAAAATCAACAGCCTCATAAAGCTTTTCATCACCTACAACAGATGCTGTGAGGAGCCCCCGTTTATTAGCTTTATGGGAGGGGGGAACCAAAACCAAAAGGAAAACACAACCTTCTCCTAACCTACCACATGAAACCTCTCCAATAAATAAAGTCAGTGTGAGTGCAGGGTGGGTAGTTCATCCCCAAAGCAAACAGGGTATTTCTCTCCCTCTCGTGGGTTTGGCTAAAAAAAGCAAAGAAACTAGAGAGGAAGCACGTCATGGTGCAAAGCATAACCAGATGGCAAGGGTGAGAGTGTGGGAGGGCAGAGGGGGTTTCTCCAAATGGAATATGCATGTCAAAGAGGAAAGCTACAGAGAAAAGGCAGTTATCAGAGACCTCCTGTCGGTGTGACGGTTTGGGCTCACCCCAGCCGTGGCTGAGAGTCCTCCCTGGGGAGGTGCACTGGGGGAAAGGCTGTGACTGAAACCAAGAGTGCTGGGGGCTGTGAGTGGAAAATGAAAGAGGGCAGGACACCCCAGAACCAGCAGCAGCCCACAAAACATCTCACTCAGCTCCTTTCTTTTTGTGTTTCGCTGCCGCATACTATTGGACTCCCTCAGGTGCTTTTCCCCCTTCTCTCTCCCTTGCTGCCTCTTTTCTGACATTCCCAGAAATACATTTCTGGCCCTTCTCTTCTTCCTGCATCTTTCTGGATGCTTGATGTCTGCCTGCCCCCAGTGGAAGAGGCCTGCCAGGGTGGGGATGTGGGACCAGGGGACATGCCAGGGAGCCAGGCAGAGTGCTTTGCAGGTGTCATGGTGCCTGATGCTGGTCTTGCTCCTTCCCTTTCTGTTCCCACCTCAGCCAGCAGCCTGCTGAGATCAGATGCTGAGGACCATTCCTCCCAAAAGGTCTCTCTATTCCTAGCCTGAGACTTGGGCCTCAAGAGAATTTTCTATTTTTCCTATCCTTCCAACATTCTCCTTTTCTTCTTCCTGCCCTTTTCTTCCTGCCTTCAAACACTGGCATCTTTGGGTTTGGTACAACGTTGGCCATAGGTAAAAGGTGTTGGGAAGGTCTTGGGGTATTAATGTCTGTGTGACTAGAAAGGCTGACAAGGAGAATACATCAAGATCATTTTAGTAGTTTGGGAAAGGGTAAAATTTTCCTTTGTCCTCCTCATTTTTAAGGCTATGTTTTCTGTCTGCATCCATTCCTGTGCTGGTCAGGTTTTGATGCTTTAGGGGATGTCACCTGGGATGGATATGTGTTCCTGTCTCCTGGGTGCTACTGCCCATCTCTTTAAACTGCTAGAGCTAGCAACAGCTAGGTCCTGCAAGCCTGAGCCATGTGCATGAGAAGGTAAAGGGGTTTGTATGAGGTAAATTGTACATGCATGGGAAGGTGATCAGCTAGTGGGGGAAAAACAGGGAAGGATGTGAGAGGAGACTACTAGGGCAACTGAGTGAACATAGGCAGGAAGGATTGTAAATAAGGTATGGCAGGTTGATAGGAACCTGAAGAGGAGCATAGTGTCTAAATGATGTGTGGAGAGAGAAGTGCAGAGTGACAGTGTATAGAAAGGTGTACAGAAGAGGTTTATGGGGTGCAGCATGTGGAAATACTAGATAGAGAAATGAGAGCTGTGGTGGTGAGGCTGCAGAGTGAGATCTGCCAGGAGCAAGAATAAGGGTGAATGGAGCTGTGTTTGGAAAGAAGTGGAAAGAGTCACAAGCTGGAGGGTGGGCATGGAGTGAGCATGTGCAATGGAGGAGGAAGATTTTATTGAGGGAAAGGATTGCTTGTGCAGGATTTGGATGGGTTAGTGCTTGGAGGACTTAACTTGTGCAATGCATTAGCAACACGGAGAGCCTGGAGCCCTGTCCTGTCGGCATGACTGATGTGGGAGCAGACTGTGTGCTGGGAGGGTGGGGGTTTGCCCCGTGGGTACACTGAAGTTATGCATTTTCCACCCACGGAGTGTTTCAGGAAAGGGCTGCTGCAGCTCCTCTGGCAAGAGGGAATTTGGGCAGATCTGCATCACCAGCCAGAATGACAAGGGAAGGGTAGAGTTAAAAAAACCAACAATAATACACAAATAAAAAGCAGTCTGTCTGTTCCCCCAAAGGAGAGGCAAGAGTTAGCAGTGCCTCCCAGATAATTAACATGTCTGTGGAGCAGAGCTTCTGGCTCTCACCAGGCAAGAGTATTTTTCAACAAAATAAAATGCAGATTATTTTTTTCCCAGTAAGTACTTGTGCTAGGTTCTGCTTCCCTTCCCAGTTTCCACCCCAGCAATACACAGGCAGCTCCCATACCCTGAATGTTCAATTATTGCTGCTGTGTGCTGGTTAAGCACCATGGAGTAGCTATGGTGGGTCTGAAAGGAGTCCTCTGAATTAAATCCTCAGAAGGGAAAGAAATGAAGTCTTCCAAGGAAACTGACACATAGAGAAATAGGAATGACCCAGGTTCATGAGGGGAAAAGGTAACATAGCCCAAAACTGAGCTTCCCAAAGCACCTCCTGCAGATTTGGGGCATCAAGCTGCCATTGCTTGTCCCTGAAATACATCCTTCCTTTGGCAGATGAGACCAAACCAGAACTGGGACTCAACAGGAACAATGAGCAGCCAGCTTTGGTGATGGCTATGTGCTGCTTCACAGGTGACTGCATAATTTCTCAGTGTTGTAAGCAGGTAACTCTCCATTGGATAGACACAACTGATGGATTTAAGGGATCTGTTTACGTGGACAACTGCTCTTGCATAGCAAGCAGGGTGGTGTGCTGCTTAGCCTTAGGATTACAGTGCAACACTTAATGCAATAGGCTCCTGATCCCTGCAGATGTTGCTCTCACAGACAAGAAACCTGCCTTTCTCAGTGGCAATTGCTATCAAATGAATGCCACAATTTGCTAGGCCTTTGGACCCTGTTTCTGTTGCAAACTTTTTTCTCTTGCTTCTCTTAACTGTGTTGCTTCATTTCTGAAATGGGGCCAATGACCATGAGCTGCATGTGGTGTTGATAGCAAGGAAGAATGTGGGCCTTAGCCTGTAATCCTTTCAGAAATACATATCCTTAGGGGGTTATCTGTCTGCAAATCCAGACTGTATGGCTTAGGGTTAACGCTGGCTGATGTTATCAAAAAGCACTGAGGTGACCAAGTGTTCCCTTCAACTTGTTCCATTGTCATTACTTTGGTCAACTCTTTATTATGTTTAAAGGATAAGTCAGATTTTCCTTCATTTGAGTGTTTGGTGTTGTTAGGAGTGTTTCTTGATATCCAGGTTAAACTCATCCTAGATTTCCCCCCCTTTACACTGTCTCTGGAAGGCAGGGTGAGAGTTGGCTGCACCTCATTCTGGGAAAAGGGTGTTTATGTATGAAGGCTGCTGGGATACAGCTGTTGGCTGGTACCAGAATGCACCAAAAATGACCTAGAATTAGAAATCACATTAGTCCTCCCATCCCTCCCTCTTGGCAAGGGGTGGGGCAGGAGAAAGGATGGGAATTTTAGAAGGCAATTCTGATGAAATCCATCTCCTTTTCCTGGCCCTCTGCATGGAAGCAATCCCAGCAAAACAGAGATGCAGATGGTCTCACCCCTGGAGCCAATGCCTATGTCAAGAGCCTTAGAAATGTGAGACCATGCCACCAATGAAGTTCAAACAGTGCTGAATGTCTGCTGTCAACGCTGAGCAGACTCCTCCCCCCTCCCTTTCCTTGTTTTGTAGTTGCTGATGCCTTTCTTGGTTTGTTTCTTTTTAGTTTGTTTTTTGTGTCTGTTGTTTCCTGTCTTTAGACCTTCTTGGGGGCCTAAAGAAAGACTGATGGAGAAAAACAATCAGTGCTACTTGGATGGGTCTGTTAAAGGATAGAGAGGTCCTGTTTTGAGATCACATCTGGAAGGTGTATCTCTGCATCTCTCTGCTCCTCCCTCCCCTACCTTCTGTGTTCTTTCCCCTCCCTCCAGCATTAACACTCATCAGAGTTTCAGTGGAACTATTGAATAATGAGTACTGTGGGACTCCAGCCAAGCCCTGTGCATCACAGGCCAGCTGTGTACTCTGATTTGTACAGAGACAGTGCTTACCTCATGGCCTCCTACCCTGCTCTGCAGGCTGTACCTGGGGAGACAGTCTCTCCTGCTCTCTCCAGGCTTCTCCCTCCTCTCTGTGACGACACAGCTTCCATGCTCATGCTCTTCCAGCATCTGCCTTACTCTTCTTGCACAGCCACCACTCCCTCTCTGCTGTGTGCTCAGCCCAAGCTCTCTTGCTGTAATGATGCCAACCCTGTAAGTAAGTCTGTAAGTTCCAGCTCTTGCTGAGCCTCTGTTTTGGTAAAGTGAAAGATAGACTGCATGTTTCACAAGTCAGGCTGTCCTCTCAGGCCCTAGGCAGAGGGGATGGACAGAAGTGTCAAATGAACATTATATCTCCTAGTCCATATGATATGAACAGCCAAGCTGGCAGCAGTGGCCATTCTCAGCTGTGGCAGTGAGTTTTCCTGGTGGCACTTGGGTTGTGTTTCAGTCATGTCTTTTGAGATACAAAGCAATAAGCTAATTAAAACATACCCAAGCCTTGCTGTAAGTAATAAGATGGGAGTATGGACATCAAAAGGCCAGACAAACATATGCACAATCCATTCAGTTCAGGGTGTACAGTCACTTTCTGAACATCAGTGATAGCAGTGAGAGCAGAGGCTTCAGGAAATGCTTGGCCAGTCCATGCATTACTGGGTCAGACAGGACTTAAGTAAGACTGGAAAGGGCCTATCTTGTTCTTGTGCTGGTCAAAAGCTTGTGTGACAAGCAGAGGAGAAACAGTCAGTGCTGTAAGTGATGAGGAAATGAAACCCTGGTTGGCCACAGCTCCAAAGTGAAGGTATGAGAGATAGATTCAGAGACAGGTGGCAAGTCCTGTGGATTCATGGCAATGAACATTTACTGTGTAAAGAGTATTTACCTATTTGCAGGAGGGGGCTGGAGGAAACTTATTTAGGAGTGCTTTCTGGTTTTGAATGAAGCAGTTATTGATCTTCAGGTGAGCTGCAGGCTGGAGCTCCTGGCAGTAATCAGAGCAATTGGGCCAACAGAGGTGAAACTGAGAGCAGACATGGACTATTGTTGGAATGACTGTGTGTCTTCTCTTGCTACAGCTACAGATTTTGGAGAATGATGGGAATGCATGTGAGCAAAAGGCTTGAATGCATTGATATAGTAATGTTCTCTTTGACAGGCTCCTTCTTGAAATTCTGCTTAAAAAGTCTGCATGAATGGTGGTGAAATCTTCCTTCAGATTTCTAAGCCCAGCTGTAGGTGAGCCTTGCTCATGAATTAAACATCCCAACATTAACAAAAAAGGGCTGCTGATAAATATCTCCACCTTAACCTATGTCTTTATCAAAGTCTTGGAGGGAAAGAGGTGGACTCTGTAGCAAGAAGAGCCCTTTTCACTCATGCTTTAGCAAGAGAAGGTGCAAATAAAACACTATTAAGGCCTCAGTTCCCACCATTTTTATGCTCATACTTCTCTCACCTGTGTTGGTGCCTCAAGCTTAACTGAAAGCAGCTGGTCATCTGCTGTTGGAACAGTTCTCCTCCCTCCTCTAACAAAGCTTGTGCCCTCACTTCCTCTGCACATGGATGTTCTTGCTGTGCCCAGAAGAAGTCAAGGTTCATGCTGCTGTGCAGCTTTGCATATTGTCACAACCTCTCTTTCGAGACCTCAGACTGGAATGGCTCTTCAGAAAAGCAAGCCCCACTGCACAAACACTGAGCTGGAAGCCAGGGAGATGTCACTTGCCCTTCAGGAAGGATTTAGAAGGTAAGTTGAAAAACATGTGCCACCAGAGTTTGTAGACCTTTGTGTGTGATGGTTGTGGTTTTGCAGGAGACTCAAGTGGCTACAGGTCACCCTCACATGCTCTGCCCTCAGACTGTCATGCACAGCTAGAGGGAATTGATAGCAATTAGTGTGGGACCAAACTATACCCTGATGTAGAGATGTTTAATTAGCACCACTTGTAACAGCAGCATTAAGAGCATTACTGGACTCATTTACAGCCAGGCCAAACATCAGAGCTAGAAAAACAGTCCTTGTTGTAGCAACACAAGTACTCTCAAGGAGACGGTGTGAGGTTTTTCACACTTGAGTCTGCTGCTGCTGCAGGGTGGGTGCAGCCAGGAGCTCCATCACTCTCACTCTTCCTGCCACAAACGGGCTGTTTCCATTTCCTGCCACTGTGGTGAGAAAAGCCTTCACCGTGCTGCCTCCTCCCTTGCCCTTTCAAACTCCCTCTCCCAAGCTGAGTCTACCTTTTGACATATAGCCTGTGCCCTGAGGAGGATCTGAAAGACAAAGCCTGGTTAAAGGGGGACTCCCCTTCCCACACACATATTTACTGGGCAGGCAGCCCTTGGTAATCTCCTATGTCTCATTTGCAGAAGTGCTTGCTCTTGAAAAGAAATGCCTGGTGGTTAAAGTGGTTCCTGTAATACACCTAGTGAGTAGGTAGCTACTTTCCATAATATAGAGAAGCCTCAAGAAAAGAAATCCCTGGGGCTTGGTCTGCAGCAGAGAAATTACCTATCACTGAGAGCAGGCAGGAGCACTCTCTTCAGTCCTGGGTTTGCTTGGTGCTAGTTTTGACCCTTACCTGCTGGAATGCTGCTGAGTGTGGTTTAAACCACATATGTCTGAACTCATATTGAACCTGTGAAGTAAAAGAAAAGCTATTTTTCCAGTGTGGAATGGGGATGGGGACAAGTAGGCATGCAGAGAGCTGATGTCATTATTGTGCCCTCAGTAAGGGAACCCCACCCTACAATTCCTGGTAATTTCTGTCCCTTGGAAAACTCTGCTCCAGCTCAACATCTGGTTTTCCAAATGGCTCTGCAAGCACTGGGTTCTTTCCAAGTGCTTTTGGAGCTCAGCTGGCTGACTTGCATCTGGAGGTCAAGTGACTTGCCCCATAGGTCATGCAGCAAGTGAGCACTTTGATCCTTGTCCCGACAGATGAGATCAGTTTAAGGCACTTGTGCTGCCAGTGTGGAGATCTAAGCTTCAGACCTTTGAGGCAGGGTGTTCCCTGGACTACAGAGCTCTGTTTGCTGGAGACTAAAGGAACTGTGGGGAAAGGTTTAGCTATTTGCTTCAAATCTGACCTGATCTCAGGCCTGAAAGCAGAAAGGCTTATTCTGTAAATGTGCTGAAGGTGTGAACTGCCTGTTTTATCACTCCATTCCATCACCTCAGGAACAGTCTCAACCCTGCATCATTCCAGCATTGTATTTTAGCTGCAAGGTACTTCCTCCCATGGGCCATGTACCCTGATGGGCCTGCTGGCTTTGGCAGGAGCTGCTGAATGCTTGACTCTTCCTGGAATTTGCAACCCTTATCAATAAATGTGTTTCAGCTCAAGCAGCATTTGGAGCAGAGCAACAGGGCCTCTGAATAGCAAGGAATAGCTTTTATATCTGGTTACTCCTGCAGTACATGCACAACAGTTCACAGGGCTGAGTGGGTGTTTATATTGTGGGAGTGGGTTGGAAAGGTCAAATGTCTTCACCCAAACTGATGCCCTGCCTCTGCTCTGTTATGGAGGCTCCTATCAGAGCCAGTCAGTGCAGGTTTCCTTTGTGTCATCATTTCCCATCATCCTTGGAAACCTTGTCACCATTAAGAGGGCTGAGTGAAAAGCAAAAAGGTACTGCCTGATCACATGCCAAGCATATCTTGCTGTGTGAAACCTCCTTTTGTGTGCAGGCAGGTTTGGATGAAGCCTAAGGTATTCCAACTATTTCTATTCTTCCTCTTGCAGCCCTATCTAGCATCCAGCAAGGGGAGCTGAGAACCTACTCCCTCTCCTTTCTCCCTCACAACTGCATCCAGGCTGTCCCCAAGTAAAGAAGGCAGCATCTCTACATCAGTTTACAACTTGCAAGGGCTGACTTCTATGCTGCTGCATTTGCTTTGCTGGACTGAGAGCTCTTGGACAGAAGCCTGCACACCAACAGGCTGATGTGCTAAACAGCTGTTTCAGGGCCATATTTCACATCCATGCTGCACTCTCACACCACTTGTTCTCTCCCCTGTCTTGGGAAGGCCACACTTTCCCTCTCACTGCTTCCCACTTCTCCCAGCATGGGAAGGTTCCCCTTTGTAAGATTTAATACCTCCCTCCTGCCCTGCTTTCAGAACTCTCTTATTCCCTTCTTTTTTCCTCTCCTTTTGGGCAGAGCCTCAAACACAGCAGTTAAGCTCAATAGACAGGGTCAGTCCATAAGGCCATGCCTAGGAAGCTGCCTGGTTTCAACAGTTAACCTCCTTCCTCTGCCTTTCCTGTGAGAAGACTTCACAGAGCACATGAAAAGCAGCAAAAGCTCAGGCTTGTTTTCTGCTACCCCATTCCAGGAAAGGATAGTGGCTCAGTCACACTTCAGCAATGTGCATATCTCCATGTACCTGTTCAGAAGCTAAGTGTTCCTGCAGCAATCTCTATGTTTTCCTTTGGTACCAGCCTTGCCCACTCTGGAGCAGATATTCAGCTGGCTCCCTCAGCTTACCCCACAAGGAACACAGAGATCCTGCAGGCAGAATCCAAGATGTTCATATAATACACTCTGTGCTCCCTCCTTGGCCCCCTGTGCAGGTGGCCAAGGAAGAAGTCTGACCTTCCTTTCTGTGCTCCTTGAGGAGTTCCAGGTCCATCTGCTTAACACTAGATGGACTTCAGAGCAAAGTTCTGCTATTAATTTCAATAGGTGCAGGCCTATGGGTTTAGTTTATGTGAGTCTGGGGACCTATGGAGACTTCCATAGGAAAAATTCTTCTCTCCAAGATGTATTTTTCCATATCCATTCTAGGCTGAAGTTTTGTGTTCCTCTCCCGAGGTTTGTAATGAGGACAGGATCTCTGTCAGGGAAGGAAAGTGGTGGTACACAGAATTTCTGGCTCTCTGCAAGGTCTCAGAGCTATCTGTGGTGCCAAGAAGGGAGGCAGATGCTGATAAATTTCTACCTGAAATTTTATTTGTATTGGCTTCACGATGGAGAAATAAAGTTTTGTCCTTTGCTTCCTCAGCTACCATCAGGCAAAGGAGAGAGATGTCGATGTGAGATCTGCATGGCAGGTGATTCCACATTCACAAAGCACAAGGAAGAGGGGAATTAACAGCTATCTCAGAGTAGTAATTGCTTCTTAAACTGCATTAGAAAAGAATACAGAAAAATGAAGCTAAAAATAAACCCCACCTGAGCAGCACCACAGGTGCTCTGGATGCCCTTTGGGCTGGGGAGACAAAGTGCTACCTTTTCACTTCCTTTCTTTAGTGTTTCTGGCATTCAGCTTGACAAGGATATTCACCTTTGATCTTGGCTTTTACATTCATTTTAATAACTTCCCATTCTGATTATCCTCTGATACAGGCATTTACACAAGCATCCACATAGAAGATCTCCTTTCCATGCAGGCAGTAAGGCCAATCTTTGAGATCTTTGGAAAAATTAGACTTTAAATTACTTGAAGTCTCCTGCTTGGCAGTGTTAAGGCTGGCAGATCTCAGATACCCTTGTTTTCTCTGATGGGTGAGAGTCATCAGCAAACTGATGAGCAGAGAAGTTGAATGACTCAAGGTTCACACAAAAAATATAGTGATAGCTGGAAGAATAAGCCCCAGAATTCCCAAGTCCCCACTGCCTGCCCTGTGGCAGGTAGGAGATGTCAGGAAGGAGCACTGATTTCCCTGGGGCCCTGTGGCTGGCAGATGCTGCCCAGCGTTTTTGCTACAGCACAGTGGAGCCACATTGTCACCACACACATGCAGCTCCGAGGCAGCTTTGAAAAGAATGCCACTCATTCACAGGAACTCCCCTGAGAGCACTGCCCAAAACTGGGGAGAAAAAGACTTGGGGGATTTGCATGTTTCTTTGCTCCTCTTCCTTTCCTCCTCTTCCCTTCTCTGCCTTCGGGCTTTGATTAAAACAAAACCAGCTTTTCTGTCTCACATCTAAGGAGTCAAACGTGGCAAAAACGAGAGGCACCAGTGTAGCCTTCCCTCTGTGAGCCTTTGCTGGCCAGATGATGTGGCAGTGGGTGCCAGGAGTGCACATGTGCATTGTGAAGTGGGTAGAGGGGGGCCAGAGCTGCTGCCATGAGGCTTGCTTTCCCACTTCTTGCCAATGTAATCAAAATAACTCATATGCACCTAATAAAATGCAGAATCCAAAAGCCTTCCTTCCCTCCAGTGGTTTGTCTGGATCCCATTCCTTGGAGCAGAGCTGAGAAAGCCAGAGTGGGGTTTACTTTGGTTTTGTTGTTGTTAATTTCTCTAGAATGAAGACTATTAATGGGGAGGCAGAAAGTGCAGCACATTTCTGGCACAGATGGAAGTCAAGTGTTCCTAAAGCTGGTGGCTTGAAAGGGGGCAAAGTTAATGTAATTAACCAATGTTAATGGCTGGGGTGGGTTTTTTTCTTTCTCTCTCCCCCCTCCTCTCTTTCTGTTTAATTTAGTCTTTGCTTCCCACAGATAGCTGAGGTTTATCCCCTCCTTGTAGAGATAATATGTAGTATCAGGAGTCCTTTACAATATGCCAGGAATGACCACAGATGAAGGAGCCAAAAGGTGCTAAAAATAACTTTAAAAAAGCATAAAGGGAAGAAATTCCACACGATCTAGTGACAGTCCTATGTATTCACTGGCTCTTCTGCATATGTGCATGATAACATAGAAAGGGACTGCTCCTGTGGTCAGTTAAAACGCAAATTAATGGCTTAGTGTGTTGGTGATACAAAGCTGGGCTTGCTTCTTGGAGGCTCTGAGTCATGTTGATTGCAAAATGATCAGCTGAAAGTGGGAGTTTGTCAGAAATGGAGAGCTCACAGAAATGTTGATTTTGGACAAAATTTTCAGGGGAAAAAAAAACCCAGAAAGAAATAGCCTTAGACTTCTTCATTTTAGGTTTCTCTTTTGACCGTGTGTCATACTGAATCAGGGTATTAGAAGGACAGACACAGCCCTGATGTGTATGCAAGCACAGCTGTGCCCTCCTCAGGGAATGCAGGGGCACCCCTACCCACCTTTGTGGCCATGTTTTGGGGCACATTTACTCCTCCAGGCTGACTCATAGGGTGGAGGTGGGATAGAGAGCACAGAGCTGCAGCAGGGGGAGACAGTGTGGTCCTGCAAGCACCCAACCATCCTGCTCCAGGACCCCCAGGCTCATTGCCAGAGCCTCCACTGAGGACATGCAAACTGCCATTTCCCTGGCAGGGCAGTAGAAATTTGTGTTGAGGAATGGACTGGAGCTCCTTCAACTCTTCCAGTAAATCTTTATTGTCACTCCCACAATGGCAGAAAGCAAGATGCAGAAGTATTAATGGAACTCAGCAAGTCAATGACAGTGTGATTAAGCTTGTGGACACTGATCTCAGTAGTTATTCTTTACTACAAGACTATCAAGTATATCAGAGATTTATATTCATGTCCAATGTTTGCTTTTTTTACTGTCATGTATATTTAATATGCATCTGATAAATGACTGCATTCCATAGCTTGCACCATTGCAGCTATGAAAACATGCAATAACTCCATGCCTCTTGACTTTCAGTTTTGGCTAATGACAGAAAGAGAGGAAACCTGCTCTTCAAACACAGGTAATTGTTTTCTACTGAAGTCACTGGGGTCTATCCATATGCACTTTAAGGTACAGGTTCCACATCTTTATCACTGGCCAAATTGTGATTTAGAAACTATTCTTTCCATTTCCATCAAGTCTTACAGACTTCAAAAAAGAAATTAAAACCTACCTGACAAAAGTGACAAATAAAAGACAAAGAGATGCTGGATGATATAAAGGGAAAGGAGTAAGTTCCCTATATTTATATGCATTTAGAGGCAGGTTTAGTAGGGAGGTAAAGGGGACTGTGACCCCTTAATTTCTTCTATACCACATGTCACAGTGAAGAGGGAAAGTTACTTCTCTCACCAACAGGCTGCACCAACTGACACTGGCTATCTACTCTCCAGGCTCCTGTCTGTCCCATCAGGTGCTGCTCAGTGTTTCTGAGCCTCAGTAAATCCTTTTCCATTAAAGCTAGAGGCTTATGATTAGTTTCCTGAAGTTGAATCCATGCCGTTGGTCAGAGGATGCTGTTACATATGTGCATGTCATTTACCTTGCAAACCTCAATTTTTTAGAGAGGCTGATGCAAAGTAAGAGGGAAAATTAAGAGCACTGATCCATTCACAAAAGCCATCTCTTTTTAGATCATGACAGTATGTAACATCCTTGAGTGAAATAGAGTTATCATCCTAACCTGTAATTTTCAAGTACTCACTGAGTTTTGAGTGTTGTCCTGCTATTGCTAACAGCAGCCAGCACTGGAGGAGGCAGCAGAGAGTTTCTATTGATATGCAATCAAAAATATTTTCCATCAATGGCATGTTTAAAAGCTTGAAGCACCAGAGTCATACCTCATGAATCCCTGTGGCAGCAGAGAAAACATGTAGCAAAGAAGGGGGGGGGGGGAAGTCTGGTCAGAAAAGATTACAGATACACCATGTGAGAAACATAATCCAGTAATTTGCAGGTCAGGATGAAAAAAACATCAATGCTCAATTCTGTGTATTGAGCTATTGTATATAAGTTATTATTAACAATATAATTGCACGGCTCAGGTGCTGGTGGCAGGAGATCTCATGTGATAAATATGCCTCCAACATAACTCAGTTCTCTTCACCAGTGTTTGACTGAGGCCAAATTAGGTTGTTTATGTCTGGGAATGAACTTGGTGAAAACAGCCTACACCAAAGGGCCTGGAGAGTTGAAAAGGTAGGGCAACATGAACATAAATGCTTTACCGTGCAGGACATTCTTGTCCTCTCATAGCAAACCTTTAGGAACAGGATTCAAGCTAGAGTCTGATACACGTGTGGTAGCACTAATTCTTTTGGTGTGCTCCATCTTCACACCCCATTGAAAGTACCAGCTCAATTTTCACTATTGAAAATATGGAGTAATTGTCACTTTAAATGTAACCTTTTGGAGCAGACCCAATTCCACTGAGACAGGTACAATTCTTCACCATTATCAACACTCAGTAAGAAACTCTTCCTCTTATTATTTCAAAGCTAGATTGTTAAACATCTTCAATCGTTGGGGAGGAATAATAAAAATTAAAAGATATCAACATACCAACCTTATCTCTTTAAATATTGGAGGGGAATGAACTTCCCTTGGTGCCTTTCACAACAAACAATCTGTTATCATGAAGGAGGGACTGTGGCTGGCTTGCTAAAGAGAAAAAAGGAATGGAGGAAAATGCGGCCATTGGGGAAGCTCCAGCTCCCTGTATGTATTTTCAGATCAAGTTATTTGCAGCCTGTGTCTCCATCAGTCTAGGTACCCTTTGGAGAAGTTTTGCTCTAGATACATCAGTTCAATTTTGCTGCTGTTAGTAAGAAGACCCAAAATGTTCAGGTCTTTTCCATATGCCACAGGGAATCCAAAGTGCATTCTGGGGTCCAAATACATGACTCAGGGTGTTGTACTTCTTTCTTATTCCAGTGACTTGATCTGCATACTACAAAACTGCGATGGACTCAGCAAAGAGCTCATCTGTTCGGTGACAGAGGAAGCACAAGCAAAAGTGGCTCTGCACACTCAGCATGGCTATGTGTAGGTATTACTCTGCAGTGCCTGGCACAGTGCTGTGCTCTGCTTCTGGGCTGCTTCGGGTACACCTGAAAGGTGAGGGTGCCTCTGCTCAGGGGCTGGTCTGGCCACCCCACTCTGTTAGAACAACCATAGAATCACAGAATGCCCTGAGTTGAAGGGATCCACAAATATCTAGTCCGACTCTTGCCTATGCACAGGGCAACTCCAAAAATCACACCACGTGTGTAAGAGCATTGTCTTGATGCTTCTGGAATTCTGTGAGGCTTGGGTGCCATGACTACTTCCCTGAAGTGCCTGTTCCAGTGCAAGGGACTCTGGAAAAAGGAGCCTGGGAGGACGGTGCAGCATCCTGGTGCTGCGCAGCACTGTGAGCAAATAAAGACGTTACTCCTGAAGCACAGCCTGCCTGCGACCCGACCAGGCTTCAGCTCTCTGATGAGAACCCTTGCGGGCCGGGGCTGAAGCGGGGAGCCCCAGGCGCAGCTTCCCAGTTCCGCCGTACTAGAGGCAGCCCTGAGAGCCGCTCTGTTGCCCGCCCCCGCGCAGCCTCGGGATCCGCTCCTCAGTCCAGCCGTGCCAGGGGCCAGCCCCGGCAGCCTCTCCGCCCCCCAGCCTCCGGGCCGCTCAGTTCCCGGCGGTGNTTTCCCCGCTCGGGTTGGGGGTCCGGAGAGACTCTCCCGCCTCGTCCCTCTCGCCTGCCCGAGCGGAGAGGCGGTTTGTGAGCGGCTCATTCCTGTCCTGGAATAAATAAGTCCGTCCCCGACTTAGGGGGCTACGGAGGAGGAAGTGGAGAGGGGCAGACAGGGTTTGTTCTGCAGCATTTCTGTAATGTCATTAAATAAAGATCTACATGAGCGAGTGTTTCCTACTGAAAATTATCACTCTCGTTACCCTCGAGCTCCACTGGATCGCCTGAGCTGTGTGTTTAAAATGTCAAGCCCGGTGCCGGAGCAAAGACTCACAAAATCTAGTTCTCAGTCTGAAAGAAAACCGAGTGTGAGAGAGAGAGAGAGGGTTTGTCAGTGTGTTTGTGGTTGGCTGGCTTTCTGTGGTACTGAGAACCTGCAGTTCTATATGAAAATCAGCTCCTGATGTTTCCATGTTTCGTTTCTTCCTCGTACAAGATCTCCCCTTCCATCGTTCTTGTCTGGATACCTCAATAACTCAATCTGAGTCCGTGGCAAACTTGTGAATATGTTTCCCCAGGAGCCGTCCGAGGTGTTGGGGCTGTCAGAGAAAGGGAACTGAAACATGCCCAAGGTCACCCAGGGAAATCTGCACTAGATTAGCACCTGAATCATTCATTCGGGTCACAGAAATGCTAATTTCATCGACCAACATCTGAGCAGAGTCTGGAACGACATGGCTGGGTGGAGGATGTAGGTATTCCTGGTGCTGGTCCTACTCTGTTAAGCTCAGTGGTGAATTTCACTGGCAGCAGAATGAGAGCTAACCAAATATTATCTTTGGGCTTGTTTCTTGTTTCATTAAGGTTGATGTAAGCAAGAGAAGAAGTAGGCTTTTTATTTAATTAATTCTGTTACAAAATGGTTTTTGCTTTACTGTGGAATTATTCAGCAAACACTGGGATATTGCATCTTCAGGTACTAGGCTTATAATCAGTCCTGGGCCAAAAAAATGGAAAAATATTATTAAAGACAATGTTAGGACTATAAGCAGCTATGAAAAATTACAAGCAATAAGCTGCCCAGTGTTGCTCAAGTTCAGCTGGTGTGAGTGGCTCTCAGCTCTAACCTGCCTGGCTCTGCAGGCCTGGAGCACGGGACAAATTCTAGCTGGGAGCATGCAGAGATCTCCCTTGGGCTGTTTCCACAGCTCAGTACTCTTAATGCAGTGGTGCAGTGATGCTCTGCCCTCTCTTACTGGAGCACCCATTAAAGGTTTCTGTCTCTGGTCTTTGTAAGGAGAATTGGAGTAGAATTGGAGAGCTCCCCTGCTAATGCATGGGGCTATAGTTGTGGCCTTTGGAGGTAGAGCTTGGCTGAGTATATCCTCTTGGGATCTATTCAGGGGTTCTGAGCAAGAGGGGACCTCTGAACTGCTGCCTCACATGCAGAGTCCCACTTTTAAGATGGGCTGCTTCTTGTAAAAGGGTGTGTTACCCCAACCAGATGAGGGGTTGAGTTGCTGGAAGGAGCTAGGACTGCTGATGGACAAGTTCACCATGAGCCAGCAATGTGTTCTTGGAGCTGAGAAGACAAATTGTCTCTTGGGGTGCATTAAGACGAGTGTGGCCAGCAGGTCAAGGGAGGTTCTACTCCCCCTCTACTCTGCCCTAGGGAGACCACTTCTCGAGTCCTGGGTCCAGTTCTGGGCTCCTCAGTTCAAGAGACACAAGGAACTACTGGAGAGAGGCCAGCAGAGGCTTCCAGGATGAGGAGGAAACTGAAGCATCTCTGGCAGGAGGAAAGGCTGAGAGCCCTGGGGCTGCTTAGCCTGGAGAAGAGCAGCCCTGGAGGAGATCTGCTCAATGGTGAGCAAGAGCTAAAGGCTGGGGGCAAGAGTCTGGGGCCAGACTCTGCTCAGTGGTGCCCAGGGACAGCAGACACAAACTGGAATACAAAAAGTTCCTCAGTATAAGGAACTAAACTAAACCTGAGGAGAAACTTATTACCTGTGAGGATGCCAGAGCAGTGGCCCAGGCTGCCCAGAATTTCCATCTCTGGAGAGATTCCAAACCCAGCTAGAGCTGATCCTAGGAAACCTGCTCTGGGTGACCCTGTTGTACCCAGGAGGTTGGACTGGATGATCTTCAAAGGTCTCTTTCAACCTCTACCATGCTGGGATTCTGGGATTCTTCCCCATGGACCTAAGGTGAGAGAGTCTGTTCTGCCATCGTCCCTGTTTGGAGCCATCATAGAGAACCACCTCTGTCCACCACGGGCAGAAAGACGTTGGCCTGACCTTCCTGCCAAAGGGTATTTTCTCCCCCTGGGAATGCTGTATGAACCATACATCTGGTATGTCTTTCTGGCTGATGTGGAGGCTTTACAAGCAAGCCAGCTGCAGTGAGGAGACCACACCCACACAGCTCCAAACTTTGTTTTTTATAAACACCAAAACAGACAATGGAATAAAAAAGAGCAATAAACAAGCTGGCTGCTTTTGGTTAGGAGCCTGCACTAAAAGCACTCATGTTTGCTTAACAGTACAAATAATTAATCATGTGAGAGTGCCTGCCTGGACCAGGATAAGATGGCAGGACTTTTTACTTGCTCCCACAGGTCCATTTCTGGTGGTTCCACTAGCATCTTGTTGGCATTCTCTGGGGGTTGAAGTCTGTAGAAATGCACAGGGATTAGTGAAATAGTTCTTTTGTCACCAGGCAGTTCTGGATCAGACCCACTAAGTTTCCCTGTTGTCTCCACTCTGCAGGAGTTTGCTCCCTTTTGTGCTTGGGTGCTACTAAAATAAGATGATGGGATGGCCTCTGAAATTCCACCAGTCAAAATGCCCAACCTGCCTGGCTTTAGGGTCACATCTGGCAGCAAAGCATGTCTCTGCTCAGCAAACAGTGGGTTATCTGGTGTAAGAACAAATGTCATCTGCAAGTTCTTCTAAGGGCCTGTGAAATTAGGGTTTCTGGACTGTATTCCCAGCTTCTCTACCAGCTCCCCATGGGCCTTAGTTTGTGAACCTGTAGAGTGGGGATAGAGATCCATATGTGTCTTACAGGAATGATGTTTGATGGAGAAATATCTGTGCTGTGAGATGCTCAGATAAGGGATGTAGCTGTGAGCAGTTCTTACTGTTCTCCTTAGACCCTGCTAACAGAAGAGAGAAATAGTTCTGTGCTGCCTTGCTTTGAATGGGCCAGAGTGTGAGGCACAGCTACCAAGGAAAACTCTTCAGACTGTTCCTTTTTCCTTTTCCCCTGCAGAGAACCTGGCCCTGAGCAGTTCAACTGGTGTCAGAAGATTTCTACTGGCATAGATCTAGTGTAAGCAGGTTCCCTTCTAGACAATTCTGTTGTTTTTAAGAGGAGGTGTGGAAGCAATTTAGCTAATACAAATATATTTACTGTAGGTTTTCCCTCTCCCTCATCACTGCTGCCAAAAGAACTGGAGAGCTGTGGTCAGAGGCATCACTGAAGGACACGTGGACTGACAAGACAGTGAGTTTGCTGCAGCAAATATTGCAGTCTTTTCCAACAGAGGCAAAACAAATTGCATGGTGGTGGTGGTATTGTAGGTCAAGCATGAAGCTTGGCCAGCTTCTCCAGACTGAGCAGAAAAACAAATCCAAGCAGTCAAGGGAGACAGAAAAGGTGTCTGACTGACTGGCTGCCTGCTCAGAGCTGCCTGTGAAATTTACTTACCTACTTCTGTCTAATTTCTCTCTACTTGTTGGGGTTTTTTTGCCTGTCTGTGTGGGTTTGTGTGTTTGGTTTTTTTCTAGTACATGCAATCCCCCAGTTTTCTAGTACTATAGTGAGGAGTTTGGTTCTGTGCCCAGCACCAAAGCTCTTCCCATGGTGGTACATAGGGGACACCATTATTTCCCTTCCCTTTTTAGCAATATATTGCCTGTAGCATCCCACCTCAGCTCAATGCAGCTCTGAAACCCTTACCTTCTGCCCAGTGATTTCATGCTGTCTGGGAGGAGCAGTAGAGAACACTCTTCAATTGCTCTTCCTGTTGGCCAAAGAGGAAGAACAGTGTAAAGGAGAAAGCTGGTCTCAGCTGAGATCCTCTCTTCCCTGCTTCATCTCTCTCCCTTCATGTATCTCCTGTCCCTGCCCTTCTGCTGTGTCTCCTGCTCTCTGAGCTGTGCTGTAGTGTGTCACTGGTGCTCTCACTCTCTTCTCCCCTGCTGCTCCTCTCTGTCTGGGACAAGTTGCTTGAGAGCCTAGGATACAACTGATGGAGAAGCCTATGGAGTTGTTCCTCCTCTTTCCAGCTGTGAATCTGCTCCAAGGGGCTTCTAATCACTTTAATTCATTCTGTACACAATGGGTAGAGCAGCAGAAGCTCACAACACAGGAAAGAGAGGGAGAGAATTGGCAGAAGAAGAAGATGGAAGGAAGAGGTAGATGAGTTTCTCTCTTCATCCATGAAGCTGATCTCCCTGTTTGGGAAATGAAGGCCCTCTGACCCATGGAGTCTGCTCCCTCCAGTTCAGACAATATGCAGACCATTTTGTAGCTATAAAGCCTTTGCATTCAATTCTATCAGGTTGGCTTTTTCCCAAAGACATTAAATTCACATAAGAAATAAAAGCATTTTACAGTGCTAGAGCTGTTCATTCATTGGGAAGTCCTAGAACTTTGTGGGTGGGGCTGTGCAAATGCTTCCAGGTTCCCGGAAAGCCTTAATTTGAGAGCTTTCTTGGGGAGTGAAATCTCATGGCTATGTTCCTAGCACCTCTTGGAGCCTGGAAGAGCTCTATGTGCTAGATGGAAAAAGTTTTCAAGGTGCAACAGGGCCAGAAAT
Organism: Galbula dea; assembly: GCA_013399015.1. Lineage (NCBI taxonomy): Eukaryota > Metazoa > Chordata > Aves > Piciformes > Galbulidae > Galbula > Galbula dea. The sequence continues at coordinate 224,811 of VWZX01006266.1, forward strand.
GCTTCCCTTTAGTGCATGCAGGAGATACTGTGATTAAAAGTGCTCCCCCTGAGAGGAAAATAAAAACAACAGCCCAGGAACTCCTTGGGAAAAAATGTATTTATGTCTGAAGTTGTAAAACAACCAAGCTCCCCAAAGAAACAGCAGTAACAGAATTTAGCTGTTGGAACCCAAAGTTGCATTGTTCTGATTTAATAATTAATGTGGAGTTAATTGAGGCTTTTACTGAACTGAAAGAGGATCAAAGAAACCTGCTGGTCTGGACGCCATGCTTCTCTGAGAATAAGTTCACTCTGCTCCCTTGTGACCCTTCTTCAGTCCCTCTGCTGCATGCTGCTCCCCCTTTCCTTCCCCCCAGCTGGGTGTGGAGCATGACCTCTTCTTCTGCTGGTTTTGTACACACAACCAGGAGGCAAGGAGGATGGCCACTGAGGCACCTGGGTGTGGGTAACTCAGGAGAGAACCAAGTGAGGTGGTGAATGAAGCTTTCATCCTCCCCTCTCCTGGGCCATTGTTTGACAGGGATTGTTCATATATGCACTGACTAGGGAGCTACTGATCCATGCAGCAGTCACAAAGAATGCCTCCAAAAGGCAGCAGAAGGGAGACAGAGGCAGGGAGAAGCTGGCTCCATGTTATCTTTAAGAAAGTAAATAATGACGTGGGTTTATAGCTTACAGTCTAGTGCTTTAGAAATTGAGTCACACAGAATGTATCCAGAAGAAAACGGCTTTTAACCCCTTGAGTTTCTGAGGGGGCATGGCTCCTGCCTCTCATTTCTCCCTTCCCTCCTTTCACTTGCTGCTTTCATTCCACCCATGGTCACCTGGAGGAACAGCAACAACTCTTGGAAGCCCATGAGATTGTGACCACTTTTCCCTGTATTATTTTAGGTTCACTGAACACAGTGAATGGAAACTCCTGCCTGGAACACAAGAAACTTGCAAAGCAAAGCTCCTCTGGGTTGCTGGTGCTCAATGGGATCATCAACAGAAGGGAGGCGGGCAACAGTTTTTCTCCCTTGGGATTCAGGCTCTTTTTGGAAAAGGGAATGCTGGGTCCTTTTCCCTCCAAATGAGTGGGATGACACAAAAGATTACTAAGCTTCCAGAAAGTGCTTTTTCACCATCTCTAAGTCCACAGATCTCTACTGTAGCCCTGCAAACCATTGAGGATGCCATCTCCGGTGTATATGCTGCCCTTAGAACACTTGTCTCCAGACCTCCCTGGAGTCTTCCTGCTGGATACAGTTACTAGGCACCATAAACCCTGACCTACGTTCAATGTATCACATGTCTGTTACAAAGCAAGCACTGTGTGTCCAGTTTGGAGTCTCTTGCACTTCCCCCCTTCTGCTCCATGTGAATTGGAAGGAGTTAGGGAATGCTGTCACTGATGGAATTTGCTCAGTGGTAAACTGCTGCTAGTGCCTGCACTGCAGGTGGTGCTTTGGGGGCTGGTAGTGCACAGGGCATCCACATTGTGGAATGGGTACTTTCTGGATAAACCTACACAGCCAGTGAATGTACCATCTGAAAACTACTTTTATACCCTGAAGAGATTAGTGTCTGTCATTTGGGCTTTTACTTTAGAGCCTAATAGCTGGAGATTTAATCCCTTATTCGGAGAAGTAATTATTGTTCACTTAAATAGGGCTGTTGGAGTCTGAGGAGTCTGGAGTCTGAGGGAGGCATAGTCAGTTTTACCAATCAGCAATGTAGCATTTAGTACATATAGGAATGCTTGAGTAGATTACATTTTTTCTATGGTAATCCATGGAAACATTCAGGTTTGGGTGCTGACTGAGGACATAGCCCTTCCAGGGTTACATCTGCATGTCTGCATCAGTCCCTTACCAGTGCTGGGTTGGATGGCAGGACATGGTTCTTCCTGAAACCAGTAGTCTTCAGGGTGATCCTACTTGGGGGCTGAGATCTGTCTCCAAACCCCACAGGTAGATGCTGCTAGACAACCTGACAGGTATTTGATGGAGTCTGGAGCTGTAGTTTTGCCCAGTAAAAGAAACATCCATTGAGTTTCAAATTTCTTCATTTTTAACTACTAAATACGTTAGAGGTGATTTCTGAGGCTTGAAACAAGAGAGGTTTGCAGGAATTTGTAATGCTTCTTTTCAGCAGCCTATAGCAGCTGGCAGCTGGCTCCGAGGGGGATCCTGCAGCACTCACACCCTTATCTCTCCAGGAGCACTCCTGGCAGTGGTGCTGGTGTTGTCATGCCAGGGCAGGCAGCAGACATGTGCAGCAACAGAGCTGTGATTTTTCTCCCCTTCCTCTTGCCTCCATGTGGGGGAACTCCATCAGCCAGCAAGTGAAAACATTGCAGCCCAGAGCACAGCTCTGAGGGTGAAAAAGGGAATGCTGGGCACTTGGAGGAAGAGGAAGGACCATCAAGAACAAAAACTGAACATAATGACACGTGTCTTGAGGCTCCTGTGAGCAGAGTATGTATGTGCCTGCTGCAGGGTAGCTCTTCAGGGAGATCCTTGCTTATTAAAAAGGGAGATACCTTTTTTCCCCCATCTGTGTGTATTATGCATGTGGGGTTCAAAGAAAAGAAAGGTGTGTGGGATGAGCATCTGGTTGTGGTCACTGATGGTTGCCAAAGAGGCTGCAAGTGTCTTCATTTCTGATTTTATTAGTTTCATTATTTATTTTATTGATGCCAATTAGTTTTTTACTGTAGTCACTTCCTTTGGAGATTTATTGATTCTGCATTGGGGTGAGATTTTGGACTGTTGTTGGTGCTGCTTTAGCTCTGTTGCCATTTAAGATAAGAAGCTGGTCTAATTCTGTTCACAGCATACTGGCTTCTAGAGGAATGGAGTTATGCCAATATTGGTAGTTTTGGATAATAATTGGGAAGTTGTGTGCCAGACCCCTGGAGGGTTTACCCCTCAGAAACACAGAAATGAGCAGAAAAGAATAGGTCCAGAGATCCAGTTCCTAAACCGTTCATTGGATGGCTTTAGGCAACTCATTTCATTTCTTTGTGCTACAGTTTACCTATCAAAAAATAGGGATAATATCTATTTATCTCTTGCAATAGGTTGGGAAATCTAATAAATGTTTGCAGTAAGCTTTTGATCCTCTAAAAGGAAGAGAGTACAGCAGAAGACAGTATTATTTACAAATTCATGCTATGTTTTTCATGGAATTGACATTATTATGGTGCTGTTTGGAATTAAGCTGGTGCTCAAGAGTTTCCTGAAACAGAATTAAACAGACTCTTGATGCTGGCATATGGGAGGCTCTAATATGCTTCAAATTTAGAGTTGCTTTTCCATTTGCTTAGGCAATTGAACCAAGTCTTGTTGGGCATGCAGCCCCAGGGGGGGACATTGTAGAGCTTTCATGGATCCCACCTACCTGTTTTCCATGGCACCACCTGTTTTATGGCATATTAGCTACAGCCCTGGGTGCCACACATTGGCTGACCAGGTGGCTTTTGACTGTGTCCTCTGTCTTTCTGTAGGTGATTCTGTGGTTTTGGCTTAGTCAGTGTAGAGAAGGATGTGGATTGTGCTGTGCTTTTATATGAAAACCAGTCCATAAACAAAATAAATTGCAGACCCAGCTGGAGTTGGAGCTGTGAAAGCAAGAGGCACTGGCAAATGAGCCTTGTTTAGGGAGATTTATTGAAATGAGCCACATACTCACACCAAGATGTGTTATCTCTGTGGGTGTGCTTATCTGTATCTGTACATGTGTGTATATTTTAGAGGTGGAAATGGAATGGTCACAGAGTAACCACAGAAAGCTTTAGGGAAGAAATGAGCATAAATGGCAAGGAAACAGATTCCTTCTGTAATGAAAGAATAAAAATAAATGAAAAGAAAAGAAATAGAGACAGAAAAGAGACACACACACTTTCCAGGCACAGAATACTGCCAGGACACCAGGGGTGTTAATAGAGGATATACCTGGCTCCCAAGGCTGTCTTTCTCAGGACTGTGGTCTCTCTAGAACATCAGGTTGGATGTGGAGAGCAGATACCAGGTGAAGTTTGCCTCTCAATGTCCCACAGACCTCATGAAGGGTCCAGAGGGCACACCTGCATCAAAGGGAAACAGGCAGAATCATGCTGTACAGAGGGTGAGAATCTAAATCAGGCTTGGAAACACCCAAAAGAGGATTAATACCCATAACTTAATGAATAAATCAATCCATCTCCTGTCCAGTAGAAAATCCTTTGCCTCTCTGCAGGAGAGAGGAGAGTGGGAACTGAACAGAGTGTAGGAGGTAAGAGCAAACTGTAACCCAGTGAATTAGTCTTAACTATAGCAAAAACAGCACTTGTGTAAATGAGGCCCCTGAGGGCCCATAACCAAGCTGTAAAATGTTACAGGAGGGAAGTAAGTCAGGGCTATAAACCTGGGAAGTCAGGACTGGGTAGCCAGGATCTGGAGCATAAAACAGGAGAGATTAAAGGATGACAGATGAGGGCTGGGAAGGATGCATGAATCCTTACCAGCATAAGGATTCTAATTCCTGGGGCCTAAGGACACACTTGTTCCTCAGAGCACTGCCAGGTACCAGGAAATGACTGAGATGCCCACTGAGAACTTGTGAGGAGAGTGGAAGTAATGGATGATGAATAAAATAAGGAAATATAATCAAATCAACATTGAGTGTCTTTGATTTAGGAGGACACCAATGAATAGAGAAGGGGGAGACAGCACCAGGGTGAGAGTTGCTATGGATAGGACTGTGGCTTGAGTGAGATATAGTGTAAGCCCTAAATTATCATCATCATTATTTTTTGGCTGGGCTGTGTTGTGACATCAATACCAATTTACACTCTGGGTGAGTAGCACTTACTACCTTCTTGTCTTCATAAATTGTGCATTGCCCTTATTTATTTGCTTCCCTGTCCCCTTCCTCTCTTCCTGCATTGCCTCCCTCCTCCTTTGTAAGCATGATGGGGATGGTGTATCCTTGCTATGCCCTTGAAGGAGTTTGACATTTAACCCTAGTTATGGATCCTCAGCTCCACTCTCTTTTGTATCAGCTATGGGAATGTTCAGCTTGTGTCCTTTCTTGGGAGGAGGATGGTGTGTGGAAAAGGAGGCAAGGTTGGCACTACTCAATAGACCTGTTAGCAAGTGATTCTTTTATCACCATTGCAGCTGGTATTTCCATCATACTTTGCCTTCCTCCTGTCTAGCCAGGAGCAGGGCTATTCTGAGTCAAAGCCTTCTTCCTGACACCAGCTGATATGCACCGAAAGGTCATAAATTTAGACATGCTTATTCTCCAAATTTAGTAAGCCACCTCATATTGTGAAGCCCCACAAATGCATTGCTGTGGCATCACAAGATCTCTTCAAAGCTACCTTCATGCATGAAAGAAGCAGGTTGCATCATGGCAGCCTCAGCAGTGCCTGGAAGCAGGTCTGCTGTACTTGATATATCCATAGGAGAGAGCTGCTCCATCTTTTCACTGTGCAGACTAAATTCTAACAGAGAAATCACTCTGCAGGTCACCCACCTTCCCAGGGCATTCCTTTGATACCTATGGTGATGTTTAAAAGACAGAGCATCTATTGTTTTTCTTTCAGCATAATATAGCAGCTGAGGGGGGAAAAAACCCCAGCACATTGTAACACTGACCATGTTATCTTAGGTAACCACAAAATACATCTTTCTGCTGCTCAAAAAGAGTACAGCTGGGGAGATAGAACCCATCTGATTTTCTTTTCCCCCTGTACATCTGTGTTGGAGTTTGCAACCTGCAGAAAAAGCAGCATTGAGAGAGGAGGTGTGGGAGAAGCATTAGAAAACAAAGTCAAGTGTATCCCAAATAAAAGATCAGGCTTGAACTGCACAAAAAGGTTGGAAACTGATCTGAATAACCAACAAACTGGAGAGTTTGATTGTTGGTCTTAGGAACAGTCTGTCCCACCTACAGTGGGGTTCTCAGAGACTAGAGACAGGTAATATGTCTGCCCCAGTCACTCCCCCTGCCCTGCCTCATCTTAATGGGTTAAAAGATTTTCTAACTCCCTCTTTTGGCATGAACAATTAAGACTATCCATCTTGAGAAGGGGAATAGGATGAAATTCATTTACCACATTTCCTTGGATGGAGGAGTACTTTCACTCAGCTGATTACCTGTCTGGAGGAAAGCTGGAGATGTGGCAGTCTTCTTGCTTTGTTTTCCCTCTGCTCCTTGTCCTCTCTCTTCTTCTCTATAATATTGCAAAGAGCAAGCAGCTTGGTGTAGCAGAAAGTGGGTGAAGTGTCTGTATCAATTTCTTTTGTCCCCCAAAATAGGTTCAGATAAAGTGTAAAGAACCCTTGTGCTGGTGCCTGCCTAGAGGAAATAGGCAAAGGAGGGATAGACTGGAAAAATAAAACAGCCAGTGACCTTCTTTAGGGGTAGAAGTTTTGATAATCTCTAATGGCATTACTGAGGAGGAATCTACATGTTCACCTCTTTCCTGCAAAGGCTTGTTGGGTTGGGTTGGGTTGTTGTTGGGTGATTTTCTTTGCTTTTTGGTTTTGGAGGGATTTTTCCTTCTTTTTAGCCTGCCTGTTTCTTCAGTATGGAGACAGTCTCCTAGGACAGCAGCTGCATGAGTGTACCCAAGCTGCAAGGTCATGCCCTAGCATAATACATTAGGAGCCAGTGGGTTAGAATATGCTTAACCCTGTACAGGTGCTCAGGGAAGATGATGGATTCAAGGCTTCTTTTTTTCTGCTGCCTCTGTGCAGGGGGCAGGGAGGAGGCACCACCTCTGAAAGTCCTTTTACACACTGGATGGTGCTGTGGGAATCCAGTCCAGACTAGAATGGAGTCTAGCCTCAGGCACAGTGCCTTGGGGAGCAGCTGCCAGTGTTGAGTCCTCCTTCAGCTTCCCTACCTGCTCCACATAAGCAGTGACTTGCAACTATAGCTTTTCCTACACTTGTAATATGCAAACTAATTGCCAGGATGCAGCACAGAAAGCTGAATCACCTCCCAAAATGGTAAAGCAGCTCCTTCATTTTCATTTTCTGCCTGCATAGGAGTACAGCAGGAGCTAAAATCCTTGGGAGATCTTGAACCCTCTCAGGGTGCAGCTGAACAGTGGCAATGTTTGGAACTGCTAGCTCTGTGGTGGGTTTGATATGGGGGAAGCAGAAGATATGGACCTCCCTAATGCCCCATGCAGAACAACATGCTTTTCCTTAAACACTGCTTTAGTGGGTAAATACTGAGTAAAAGCTGCCACCTTAGGTTTTCCTGGAGGGATTTTTCTGGGGTTTGTAACTAGTCTTGGTGGCAAGGGAATCTTCCTACAGATAATGACATGAGAGAGGTGTCATTTCAGTCCTTATTGCTGCCATGGTCTTGGACAAACATGAAATAATAACTAGGCAAGAGGTAGTGGTTTGATGGACAGTAAGTAGCCTTCCCCCACACTAAAAAGACACAAACCCAGCAGCATTAAATTCTAAGTTTGGGTTTTCCAAGAATGAAAGTTGAGCAGGTGAACTGTGCAAGTAATTCACTGTATTTAAGAACTGCAGCCCTGTTAGTTTGTTGCTTGTCTGCATCAAGAATTTATGAGATTATTTGTTTAATTTTGATTAGTGCTATAGAAAAATCACTCTCCCAAATTTATTTCTAGATCTCAAGCCACCTAACACTTCTGTACCTGAATGGTCCCACTGAATTCACTAGTATCAGTGGTTAGTCATTCTTAGCTGGATTAAAACACTAGGCTCTGATCCTGCTAACTACTACATTATGGGTAACTCTTCTTAGGGATTAGCTGAACTGAGATTTGTAGACTCATCTGGGGGGAGCTGTTTGTAAACAACAAGTGTTTGCTAGACTTGAGGTATTAATGAACTCAGTGGTATGGTTCATTTACTTAAAACATTTCTGTAAAGCTGCAAAATGTGGGTCTTGAATGAGATAAGGAGCATCTGAAAGGGTATTTGTGTGTACTTCATCATTGACTTGTGTGTGAAAGATGTCTAAACTGTGTTAAGTCATTCTCTGGCTAAAAGTATCTATGGACACTTAGAATATAGTGATAATATTGTATAAGTGAGTTTTGGTTATCCAGCACACAGGGAAAGCATCAACACCTTGAATGCAGGAATGTCAGGGTGCAGCCCAAACTCAGATATCTGAGTCCCAAGCCTGTAGGTTTGGAGTATCAAACACTGTCTGCTGCAAGAGACAGGATAAATGCTAAACTCCTTGAAGCAGTGATGCAAATCTTCCATCCTTCTGCAAGAAGCAAAGCACAACTTTCAGACAATTGATAAACAGCCAATAATTTGTGCTTCAAATAGAAATGCCAATGCTCTGTTAGCTCCTTGGCTTTGTGGCAATCCAATCTGCAGTAGACACCAGGTTTACCCAGTTCCCAGTCACCCATCCTGGTTGTGGCTTCTGTGATGTAACCAACCTGGATGAGAGCACAGGTATTTTTATTGTGTCTGTGGCTGACTTGCCCAAAGCAGTTCACATGGGCTTCTCATGGTCCTAGAGACACCATTACCTCCCAAAACACTCCTGGCCTTGATGGTTGAGATTATAGGACGGTTACTTGGGCCATGAAGACATCATCTTTTTGCTCTGGAGGCTGAAGTATTGTGCTAATCTCCAGGTCTAGTAGGTCAACTTCTCCCTCTTGGCCTCCCTGTGACCCCAACCTGGTCTGGAGGAGCCACTCCTCCTGAAGGTCAGAGATAATTCATGTGGTGTCATGCTGTCTCATTGGTGATGAGTGACTGAATTGGTATGATGAATGGGGAAGGGTCAGGTAGAGAGTTAACCCTAGGAACAAATTTGTGGGGCCACCACTGTCATTTTGTGTAAGGTCTGCACAGAGCCCTTCAGACTTTCTGCCTCAGAAATGAACAGCTCATTCCTGAAAGGAACTGAGCTTTTCCCTCTGACTGTAGGAGAAGAGAGCAAGGAGCACTTGCAATTCTGTAAAGATTTGGAGCACAAAGGGCAGTCCATCTAATTGATAAGAAGCCTTAAATCTCATTTCTCAAGGGCTTATAACGTGGCTATGAAAATAGCTGAAACTTGGCATTCCAAACTAATCTTAGGAGCAACTCTTTTCTCTGCATCTCTCTCTTTAAAGCAGATTATTTTCTCCCATCATCTTGGACCTCTTCTGCTCTGCACTCTCTCCTCAACCTCCCATCTCCCCCAGGTTGCAATTCCTGGCAGTTTGTCCATGAGGAATTGCTCATGGGGGCTCTGAGCTCTGCCATTTTTTCTCCCAGTGAGAGCTGCATCCCAGCAGTTTTCTGGGATCCATTTCTCAGGAGTTTCTTGCCCTAAACAAAGAACAAATGATGCAAAGCCTTGAACAGAGGTTTCTGCAGTGCTGTGTTCTTGGTACCTATGACCTCCATGCTAGTTAAATTCATGTCTGCTGAGGGCCCACAAAAACACCTTTGAGACAATTCATTTCCATTTCAGATTAGAAATGAACCCTCTTTGGTTAAGGTTTTTTACTCCTCTGACTATACTGATATAACTGAGCTCTGTAACTTCACAGAGGTATGCTAAGATAAAGCACATATCATGATGGTATAGCTGCATCCTTGTCAGGGTTGTGCTGATCTTTTCTGATAAAACCCAGTTCTTCTTTCCTCTCTCTCCTAAATGTATTGGTATGCTAAAAAAACTTCTGAAGGCCATGCCTGAATTAAGAGATTAACTGGTTGCCAGTGTTTCTGAGCTAGCACAAGTGCTGGCAAGGAAGAGGGTTGGGTTCCTGGGGCCTGAGTTTTGAGGAATACTTCACTGCTTTGTTAGGACCACCTCTGGGTAAGATGTGGGATGGACTGAGGAGCAGAATCCTTCCTATCTGATGTTGTGCTATTTTCCAGTCTTCCTCAACTTCTTACCCCAGGAAGATGCTAACAGCATGCTGTCAGTGCCAAGAGGAATCTCTGCTGGGATGGGATGAATGTAGCCCTTTGTACTGAATTTCATTGGGAGGTGTGAAATTTGCCACCTCTCCTTAGGCAAAGTTTTCACTGAAGTCAGTGAGAGCTTGGCTAGAATGAGATCTGCATTGTCAGGACTCTCCCTCCCTCCTGGCTTCTGCTTGCACAGTGGTATGGCTGAAATTCTCCATGCTTCTCTCATTGCCAGGTTTAATTCACCTGTTTTGGCAGGGCCAGCACCATGTCCCTAGCCAGCAGGTTCTTACACTGGGATGCACTCAGGTAAAATGAGCTCAGATTCTGCCCCTGGAAGGTTTGCCTGCCTGAGGTCTGCAGGCAGAAACACGAAGGCTTTTTCCCATGTCTCCCTAATTCCAAAAGAGCTTAGGTTTTAATAATAAAATATTGCAGGTATTTACTCCACAATATGGATTAGGCTCCCCTTAGCTGCTTAGGAGAAACAAACATCATTTAAATGGCAGAGAGTTTTGTCATTTGGAAATTACCTACTCTGTATCTGAAACATCCTTGTTTGTGGTTGCTGGCACGGAAACAAGCATAGCCTGCAAGTCCTTCTCCAGACACCTTTGTAACTCCAGAAGGAGTCAGTGTGGAAAGGTTCTGCAGCTCTGAAAATCAGATCTCAAATACCTCACTTTCATCCTCAAAAAGGATCTTGTTTTGAAAATCAGCTTCAATCTGAAGAAAGTCTCTCCTGAAGTAGTGCCTTGGAGCGCTTTGAAGTCAGGATGTATATTCAGAGTTGAGGTTAAATATTTCAGGCATAACAGCTCCTTCCACACCATCTGGTTCCTATGTATTGCAGAAGGAGATCAAATGCCTTCCTGTAGCAGAATGGACACAACTCCACTTTAATAGGACTAATAGCTAGAGCTGAATGCTGCTCCTCACATACCACTTTGCTCCTCAATCCTTGTAATATCAAGTAGAAGTGGACTCTAAGAACCATGGCATGCTTTGTCTCATTTTTGGATCAGTCTTAGGCAGAGTCTAGTCAGATATTTTGTAGACTGCTGTCAAGGGTTAGTTCTATTCTAACCCAAACGAGGATAATTGCTATGCTTAATTTTTTCTGCAGTGCAAACTCCAGAGAGAATAAAAATCTTCTCCTCAATATAAGACTTGATGATATGGGGCAAAACACCATCATTTTGTGATGAGAAGTGATGGCATTTCACTGAAATGTCATGCCTTGAGATACAATCTGTCTTTCCCATGCCAAAATGATTTCCAGGAAGGCAAAATGGAAAGTGGGACCATGATGATAAACGAGGGAGATTTTTAACTGTCTTGTTGAAATGCAAAAAGTTCTTCCTCTTTTAGAGGAAATATTTTTTAACTGGTTGAAAATGAGGCCTGAAGGAGGACACCTTCAAAACCTGTCAGGCCAGCCAAGGTGGTGATTAAAGCACACTCGTAATGCAGTTTTTAAACTAGCTAGGTTTTGTGGGATTGCATCAGATCTTCCTATAAAGGGAAGCGCTGACAGAGGGGGAAAAGGAACAATGCATACAGGAAAGGTGTTGCAGCAGCTCATCTGTGCCAGGTACATCTACTCCGTGTTCTCTGCTCTCTCCTGCTAGACCATGTGCCCTCCAGCCTCCGTGTGCCCCCACCCTTTCTTTAGCTCTTGCTCAGCATTCAGCAGCTCCCATCCGGGGCTGCTCTTCTCCAGGCTAAGCAGCCCCAGGGCTCTCAGCCTTTCCTCCTCCCAGAGATGCTCCAGTTTCCTTCTCATCTTGGGAGCCTCTGCTGGACTCTCTCCAGTAATTCCTTGTCTTTCTTGAACTGAGGAGCCCAGAACCGGATGCAGGACTCGAGAAGTGGCCTCCCTAGGGCAGAGTAGAGGGGGAGGAGAACCTCCTGCTGGCCACACTTTTCTTAACGCACCCCACAAGACCATTTGCCTCTTGGCTACAGGAACACATTGCTGGTCCATGGTGAACTCGTCCACCAGCACTCCCAGCTCCTTCTCCATACCCTTGCATCGAGCAGCTCCAGCCGTGGGTGCCAGTACAGGGGCTTCTGGGTGGCTTTCTCATCCCTCTCGCCGCGTCCCCCTCCCTCCTTTCCCTTCTCCCGGGACCGGTTTGGCTGCCGCCGCTCGGTGCCGGGACCCTCCGGTTCCCTGCGGTGGTGCACAGCTGTATTCAGCAGCCTCTCTCTTTCCAGCTCTCGCCCTTTTAAGGCTCGCTCCCCGCTGAGCGCCGCTGGCTGCTCTGCCCCGGCCGCCCGGGGAGCGTGTAGGCGGCGGGCGGGCCGTGCCGAGCCGAGCCCCGGGGGGAGGTAGCGTCGAGCCGGGGCAGCCAAGCTAATTGGAACGTGTCGGCGGCTCCTCGCCGCCTGGCTCCGCTGCCAGAGCCACCAGACCGCGGCGGCGGCGGCAGAGCCCTGGGGGGGAGCGGGCGGCGCCAGCCCGCGCCGGCCCCAGGCAGAGCTCCCGGAGCACCAGCACAGCCCACGCAGGGCTCTCGCTGCTTTTTCGTTCCTCCCATTCCTGACCCGTTTCGACCTGGATAGGATGGGAGTTGGGGGAGAGAGGAACATCGTGAAGTTCGGCAAGTGTAGAGTCCAGCAGTAGATAGGAAGATGAGGAGGAGTCTGGAGCATCTCTGGGAGGAGGAAAGGCTGAGAGCCCTTGGGCTGCTTAGCCTGGAGAAGAGCAGCCCCGGAGGGCATCTGCTCAGTGCTGAGCAAGAGCTAGAGGGTGGGAGCAAGAGGCTGGGAGCAGACTCTGCTCAGTGGTGCCAAGGGCCACTGGGCACAAATTGGAACTCAGGAACTTATGAATAGAAGGAAAAACTTGTTTGGTGTGAGGGTGTTGGAGCCCTGGCCCAGGCTGCCTAGAGATATTGTAAAGTCTCCTTCTTGTGAAGAGATTCCAACCCCAGCCGGAGATGATCCTGGGCAACCTGCCCCGGGTGCCCCTGCTTTAGCAGGGAGTTGGGACTAGATGATCCCCAGAGGTCCCTTCCAACCACAACCATGCTAGGATTCTGGGATTTTTCTCTCTGGCTCCTGGATGCTCTCTGGGGTGACTGGTGCAGAGGCTCCCTGCCATGGCTGGAGCTGCCCACACCTGGAACCCCCTGTTCTGCCATTGGAGGAGATCCCAGCAGAAACCAGGGAAAGCCTCCCCCAATTCCCACTCCCATCGTTAAGTAATTCTGTGTGATAAACCATTCCAAGAGATGGCAGTGGGATTAGGGTAAAACCTCTGTTATTTTGATTTCATAGAAGAGATAATCAGCTTACTGTACATGTGCAGTATAATCAAGTATTGGTTTGTCTCCCTGTGGATTCTCCCACAGGACCAAATACACCCTGAAATGTTATGCATCTCCAGCACATCTTTTTTGGTACATTTTTTACTTAATGAAAGTGTGTGTTCAGCATACAGAGTAAAAGAGAGCCTTTTGAGGGGGGTTGCAGGTGTGTGGGAAGGGTGTGATGTGAAGTACTGGGTTGGAAGGCTCAGTTTTCATGCCTTTTGGACCTCTTGTGAGGTGAGTTAAAGACTGAGCTGTGTAAATTTCTACATACACATGCAACTGTCCACAGATGGATTATTCTTTCTGGTTGGAGTGCTGAGAATGTGGATGCCAAGGGGGAAGAGGAAAGAAGCTTCTATTTCCTTCTGTGGTGTAGTGAAAGGGTTAGGAAAGATGGGTGAATGCATTGCCCAATATCAGAAACTCATAGTTGTGGTTCTCACTTAACCTCTTGGGCATAGATGTGAAGGTTTTGTGGACAGTAGAGTAGCTTCCAGAAGAACTGGGAGTACAGGTTATACTGGGTTTGAAGATAAAGCTCGCATTAGCTTTGGCTGTTACAGTAAGTGGGAGATTCAGCTCTGGGATTAATGAAATGTGAAAGCAGGAGAGGAGGCAGAAGTATGAGACACTGGATACTGTCATAATTAGTGCTCTTTTTTAATAAGAGCAATGGATGTTTATCATCTCAGTAAATAAGGTGGTGTCAGGTGCCTAAAATTAGGCACCCAAGTTTGAAAAGTGCCTCTTTCCTGCCTTGTTGTCAAGGTCACAACAGCTCAGTGACAGCTCTGGAGGCAGAACCCAGCAGTTCTAACTCCTTAGCCTCTTAGCTCTAATGAAGGTGGTGCAGAGGCCAACTTAGATGCCTGGAAGGGAGAAGCACAGAGCTAGAACTGGAAAGATGGCAGGACCTCAATGAACCTGAAGTGCCTCATTGAGTGCAGGACTTGTGTGTGCACAGTGGCAGATGTTTTGGGAGACATGTGCAAAGCTCAGACAGGGAAGGGTGAGTGAAATGGAGGGGAAAACAGTTCCCCTTCTAGAAATGCTGAAGTCAAATATCACTGTATATGAGGAAGAGAATTGAATTACTTTATGCTTAGCAGGTAGTGAGTAACGTGCACAATCAGTTTTAGAACAGTCTGGTCATGTGGAGCTGCCTGTGTGTAGGGAAGCAGAGTTGTCTGCTGTTCCTGTCTCTTGATTCTGAAATGCCAAATGCTTGCTCTGTGCCTTTGCTTTTCCACAGACAATTTGAGGGTCATAAGCTGATTTCTCTGAGCCTCTGTGCATAGGATTGTAAGGCAGCAAATATCCATCAGGTTGAACACTGTGAAGTCAAAACTAAAGCAGAATAAGATACAGGAAATTGATTTGGAAACTCAATTATGTATTGAAATATTCAAGAATATTGAATAGCAAAATGTTTCTGTGAGTTTCTTAGTGCTTTGGGGACTGCTCCTAAAGTGTGGGGGTTTTTGGTATTACTCCCATGTACATCAGAGATTCTAGTAATATCTGTCCATACCTGGTGCTTCCCTGGCTCAGTTTCATGAGCTTCAGGTGATGGTTGCCATTGCTATGCAAAGAAGCATTGATGAATTAATTCAACAGCATGCTGGCTATAGGGAAAAAAAAAGAAGAGAAGGGATCTGGAGGACACCTGCTTCAAGTGCTGACCTCTTAGGAAGAGGAACTCCTGCCAGTGCTGCTCCTGTAGTGTTGAGAATTCATGATGTGAAAATAGGAAGTGCACTGTTTCTCTTACAGGGTCTCAGCCACGTGTGCTGCTTAATTTCACTTCCTGGCTGGTCCTCCACTGATAGCATTTAGCCTTGCAGGGACCATTTCTCTGTTATTATTCAGATTAAGCTGGCAAGGTTTGAGCAACTGATGCAAACTGGATTTCTAGGGACTTGTTTGGGAATGGTTTGCAACCAGATAACTCAGCTGAAGAATTGTCAATCTGCTTTCAACCTTTAACTGGACACAGAAGTCTGGTTCCCTGTTGGCTGTCAGTAATTTCCCAAGGTATCTACCTGCTGCTTGTAAACCCACAGCCACTTCCCTGGACCAATTCCACTGTGACCTCCCCTCAACATCTGGTCATTGCTTCACCAGAAAACACTTTTGCAGTTTGTTTGGTTTCATCTTTTCCATGAGAGCTGGTGTTTGGCCAGCTGTCTTAGTGAGGGATGTGACTAAGGAATTGGAGAGGGCATGGAAGTGTCCCCAGGGGTGAGTCCTCCCAGAGGAGACAGTATTTTGACAGGTCCTGCTTGTAGCATGCTGCCAATGTATTTTACAGGAAGCATGGCCTTGGCAGGTGTTGATGGCAGCAAAACAAATCTGGAATAGGTTGTGGTAAAGGGAGTTCTCTTGAGAGGTGGAAAACAGAGTGATAAATACCTTAAAACAGTTTGATCACAGGAAGAATGAAGAGGTGGTTGTTTGGAGCTCTCAGGAGCTGTCCTCTAGTAAGATAATCTGGGTGAGAGCCTAAGAAGATTTCCCTCAACTATTTTATCAGTGTATTTCTCTCCAAGGATTGAAATTTGCCTGTCCTAAGGACTTAGAATGATTTTCCCACTATTTTGGGTTCCTAAGTCCTGCAGGGACACTCAGCAGCCCTGATTTCAGGTACCCTCTCAGCTGATCTAGCTTTGAACCTGGTAGTTCTCTCATCCTTATTTCTGCGTCTTTCTGCAGGCAAGTAACCTGCTCCCTCTTTTGGTTTTCAGTATCTACTTCCAGTCATGATCTCAAGCCTCAATTTCCAAAGGAACTAGATGGGGTTTTTTTTTAGTAGCCTAGCCTGCAGCTTTAACCTGCAGAGTCCAAACTGGGAGTCAGGTAGGAGAAAATCAGGGCAGTGATGGCAAACAGCATGGGATATGGGAAACTGGTTCTGAGAGAATAAGAGAAAAGCCCAGGATTTGTGTCCAGGAACCAGGAGCATGTTCACAGAGCAAAATGATTGCTTTTGCTAATGTGAAGATTCTCTTTTCTGTGTAATGTTGTGACAGACTGGAGAGATTGCTACAGTGATCTATAAATCTTTGTTCTGAGGGAGTTCTGTGATGCTGCTGTTCCTGTCTTTGAATTTTTTTCAAGGACAGATCTGATAAGTGGAAAAACATGCAACTCTTTTGTTTCCATTCAGTTTTTGTTTTAAATATGCTTATTGCAGCTGTAATGTGACTGTAGCTACAGTCCCTCCTGTGTTAACATTTGCAACACAGACTCACTCTGTTCCTGGGTGGGGCAGAGCAGGTTGTTTTCTAAGGTAGGTACTGGGTGAGATAGCAGTAGGTGGGCTGGGGTTTTTGTGAGCAGAACTTCAGTTTGATAGCAGTCAGGGACTTCCTGAACTGCCATGGGGTGGGCATCCTGCTGCAGCTGATGAGGATAGTGTTGTTTCTCTGCAGCTCCCATTACATGCTGGTGGCTAGTGAGATTTTAGATTGTTTACTGAGGAGGGGAAAAGCTGCTCTGATTCTGACAGAAATTAACCCAGTGAAACAGAAGCCCTACTGATGCTTCTCCAGCAGATCACAGGAATTCAGGGTGGATGTTTGGAATGAAGAGTGAACTCTGGGTGTGTTGGATGTTACCCTGTAGACATAAACCTCATTTTGAGATGATCAGTAACTCACCAATGCAGCATAATCACCAGAGACATGCCCAGCACCAAGCCATCAATCACTCCTGAACTGACAACACAACCTTCCATGTGTCCTATGCCTGTCCAAGAGCCCTGTTATAAAGCCTGGGGAGTGGAGGAACATGTGTTCCTTCCAATATACATGCATATACAGGGGTGCCCTAAGCATGCCACATCATGCTGTTATTGACAGACAACAGCAGTAGGCCTCAGGAGGGCTGCTTGTGCTTAACCAGGGCTGTTTTTGCTTAGCCACATGGGCAGGAGAGAGCATTCTGTAAAGCTGAATAAAACACCCCATCATCTCCAACCTGCAGCTCCACTGGAGCTTGTTGCACGCGTGCCCTTTGCAATAGACACCTCCAGTACACTCAGTCCTTCTTGGCCTCCCACATCCTGCTTTGTGCAGCACCTATTGCATTTCAGGAATCTGGGAGGGAGAGTAGTGGCCTTTGGCTGTGCCCAGAGGAGTCACTGGAGTTGCCAGTGGAGTGAGTAAGGAGAGAGGACAAGAAGGTGGGTCCAAAGGCTGCCGTGGATGGGTGCTGCCCAGAAAAGCACTCTCAGCTAGCAAGTCATTGTCCTGCAATGAAGAGAAGGCAAAGCCACTCCTGCACCTCCTGACTTCATTTATCTGTAGGAGCTTATGGTTTGCACAGCCCTTGGCAAGTATGTTTGCATATGCCAGACACGCTCTGTTGTCTGAAGCTGTTAGGACTTCTTTTGAAGTTAAGCAGATGTTGGTGCAAATGTTCCTGGGACACAATTGAAAGAGATGTTGAATGGAGAAGACCATGAGGCTGACATATGGAAAGGTCCAATAATTTTGGTGTGGTTTATATGTGACCTGCTGAATTTAACAAAACAATTAGCATCACTAAAGAGCATTTCAGCTCTGTGCACTCAGAGAAGCAAGAAGGATGCTTTGATAGTTTTTAAATGAGTTTTAACCCCTAGTGTATTCCCCCCACTAAACTTCAAATACTTTGGAAATGTGAGGAAAGCATCCACTTGGAACCATGAACTAGAAGATCTTTAAGGTCCCTTCCCACTCTGGCAAGTTCTATGGCTATGATTTTTACAGAGGAGCATTGAGGCATTCTTAACATTCACCTGCTTAATGCTGTAGCAAGAGAAAGGCCAAGCATTTCCCCAGCTACACCCAAGACTCAAACCCCTTAACCTGCAAGTGGAGACATAACCATCTCGTGTACAATCCAGCTCTGTGCCAGTACTTTCCTCCTGCTCTCCCAGGGTTGCTGTGAGCTCTGGTCTCCTTTAATCCTCCCAGCAAGATGCACACATGCACCTTCCTTGCTAGTATTCCAAAGAGCTCTGTGATAGGAGCTGGCAGGGTGCTGGAAGCCTGTCACTTCCTTACTCAGGGTGATGTCAAAGGACAGTGCTTTCTTTAACAACGTGGCTGGCAAATGGCAGAGGTCTTGCCTGTCTCCACAGTCCGTGGCACACGCAGGCACAATACAGTGCACACCAGTGTCAGCAGCGTTCAGGTGGGAAGGAAGACTGGGGGAGAGGCAATGCCAGAGAGAGTTTGTGTCATTAGAGAGGGACCAGCCCATCTCTGCTGCCTTTCTCATGCAGCATGAAATAAGATGGAGGCTGAGGGGTTGGCTTCTGGTGATCTAACTGTGGCAGGATGAAAAATGAGGAGGAGTGCGATAAGAAACTAATAATTTATGTTCCAAGCACAGCCTCACACCAGTGTGGAGGGGAATGTGTGCCAATAACTCCTCCTAACTCAGAAAGGCATGCAATCTTTTATTGCCCAAATTATTAACGACCAGAAAAGAAATGAGTCTGTAATCAGATTGGTGCTGCCGGCGCTTTTCGCTCCTGCTTTTATGTGTGTAAATTCTGAGGCCAGTCCACCCCTGAAGCTGAGGCAATGGGAACTTTTGCTGGCCCACTGCCCTGCCTGACAAGAGAACAGATGAAGCAGTGATGGAACAGGAATGTCCTGCTGTCTCACTGCCTATCAGAGATGGGTTTACTCACCAACCATTCCGTGGGCCCGCCGGCAGTAACAGCTCTGTAGGTAGAGAGGGATCTCTGATTTGGGACTCTAGTGCAGAGGGATTGGAGCAGTCAAACAGCAGCACAGTTAACCTTTATGTATGAAAATGTACAGAAAATGTAGTAGCTCCCTGTTCATCTCCTCTTGGTTCTGTCCCTTGTCAGGGTCCTTTCTTTATATCCTTCCTTTGTACTCTGGGCTGCTGGTGCTTCATTCCATATGCTTCTGCTCTATTTTTTCAGTGCTTGTGCTTAATATTCAGAAGCACCTACAGCAATTACAGAAGTGTACTAGAACTGTGGATTCTCAAGCCTTCTTAAATCAGGCCAAGGGGTATTGCAGCCTCCTACTTGCATGGAGAAAGGACTTTGGTTTATTGAGACAGAGTCCATGTGGAAACAAAGCATGGAACATTTTCCCTACCACCAAATGATTGCATCCTGTGATCTTCTTGAATTAAAATATTTATGATGAAGAAAAGGAGCATTGATGAAGAATAAAACACCCTAACGAGGAAAGATGATGACTTTTGGCTTTGCTGCAGGTTCCCTTCTGTTTGCACAGTGCTTTGTGGAATGGTGGCAGTGTTCCTGTGTTAGGTAGGAGTAGTTAGGAGTTTGGGTGTGATGCCAAAGCAAGATGAGGAATTTGATTTGGGCTTGAACTAGTAGTTATTTGCAGGGAGACACAGAGTGAATTAGAATGGTAGAAGCAAACAACTCTGAGCCCACAGGTAACTTTGGATCAAGATCTGAGCTTCACTTGAAAGTTACCATGATAACATACTGAATCTGAACCTTGGTCTGGGTTCCAGCCCCAAGAGATAATTTGAATTTGAACCTAAAGTTTGCAGGACTTGCTGCATCCAACCTGTGACCCAAACCAGACTTACTGTGAAGCCCAAGCCTGTACTCTCAACAGCAAGGCTGTTTGGCTCTAGGTCCAAATGCAGGTCTGAGGCCCATGTCTACAATTTACAGAGGTTTACTCAGATTTCAGATGACCTACACAAGCCTGTGTGACCTGGTGAGGACTCTTTAAGGTTTGTAGGGTGGTGTTTCTTCAATAGGTTCCTTGAAGGCAAGGGAGTTGCTCTGTATGTGATTAGAAGCTGCTGCTCTGTGGTTAGTCCATATATTTTTTCAGTTGGTGGGGGAGATCCATATGTGAGGCTCAAGACTTTCCTCCTTCCCTCCCATTTCCCCTCCCCTTCTTGATTATGTGAACCATATGATAAGAAAAGTGTTTCTGTTGTTAATGCAGCCCATTCATTATCAATGGCTCTATCTCCCTGATGGCTTCATCTCAACAGGGAGGAGAGGGAGAGTTGCTTCCCCCCCCTCCCTCTTTTTTTATGGTGAGGAGGTGTTGGTGAAGGCGACAGCAGCCAGGCTGCAATAATGAATAACGCGCAGATTGCTCCTGGGGCCTGCAAGGCTTTTATTAACACAAGGGGGACTGAATGCCCAATCACCACAGAACCATGAAACTCCAATTGCCTTACAGCTCTCTCATGAACATACTTTTAATCTCATTGACCTGTCGTTATGCTCCAACACATAAATTCAGATTTGGAGATCTTATGTCCAATCATAAATTGGGCTGGCAGACTTCCGATCAACAGAGTAAAACTGTCTCCTGTGAGGTGGGCTTTTATTCATCAGTGCTGCTCCAGCAGACAGAGTGTGGGGGCACACTCAGCTTTCCTTAATAAACTAGTCTTGAGAAAAAAAAAAAATAGAGGGAAATAAGAAACCCAGCATGAAATTCACAGGAGGAGAAGGAAAAAAAAAACAAGGGGATGTTTAAATAACATTAATATTGGATGGAAACTGTGAATTGAGAGATGTTCACTTCTGCTACCCTCATGGAGAAATAATAGAGAAACAGAAGAGTTTGTGCAGTGGCATTCAGGCCTAGTTTTGGCCATGGTTCTGTGTGGTTTTGGGGTGAGCCCACATCTCCCAAATTCATAGGATTCCTTTGTCTTGTCTTACATCATTTTCTTCTTTTACCCAAATGAACGACCCCAGATCTAATTTCTGCCTCGCTCTTGTTTTGCAATGTTTTCTGTGGATTCAGCAGTGAGTGGGGGGTTGAAATCTCTGTGGGTTGGGAATTTGGATATGAGAGGAGACTTTGCTATGCTGATATCAGGTGTGGGTACTCATGCAGAAGAGTTTGCCTGTGTCAAGAAAGATTACAACCAGTGTATTCTGCTAAGTTCTGAACTTGTTGAGGGTGCTGCAGCAGAATCCATCTGTGAGTGCATATGGACCATTCCTATTGTTCTCAGTTGAGATGTGTCATCCTAAATGCTGGTAGAACAGGTCAGGTCATTTTTTGTCTCTGCACATTTCCTCTTTGCAGGTCACTGTAGAAGGGAATCCTGTGATGATCTCTAGCTGCTAGCAGTAGTTCCAGTATTTTGAGCAGAACTGTCTCCTCAAATACAGCACACAATGGTCATGGATCATGAGTGCTTTCAGTTGCATCAGTGTCACCTTTTTAACACTCCTCAGTTGTATGTGTTAGTCCATTACATAGCACAAGTGGGGGAAAAAAAGTAGTATTTAATGGCTTTGCAGTGTTCTGAACCAATATGTTCTCCTTCTCCCCAAGAGGGTTCTAGCAGGCAGCAATGCAGGCTTCCTCAAAGACAGCTAACTCCAACACACGTTGTGTCCTAGCTGGTATGAGCTCTGTGCTCTATGCTCAAGCTCTATGGTTAAGAGGATAGGCCAGTAACATGAACCATCACTACAAGTGACTCTGCCAACCCATGTTGGAGTGAAGCTGGCAGGCTAGGAGCCCACCCTTCCCTCTCTGTGGCTTCATTTGGGGGCATGCTGCTGCTCAAAGGAGTCTCTCCCTAAAGGCAAAAAGCAGTTAAAGTTCTGTCCTCACAATGTGGAGACCTTTCCCCAGCCTTTCCAGGAGAGCCTGTGGTGGAAGTGGCTCACTGGAAGAGCTTTTCAGTGTCTTTGGAGTTTTAGCAGGTGAAAGCAGCACTAGAACCTGAAGACTTATTGCATTAATATACATCAGGTATCTGTACCTCCCTCAGAGAACTGCAGACAGGGCAGGCAGTGCCCTCCGGTTAGCCCCTGTGGTGGTTCTTGTGCTCTCAGGCAGGCAAAGCAGGACAGAAAACCTTGGGTTTGGACAAAGGTGCAACTCCTGTCAACTGCTTCCCTTCAGGTGCTGTCCTGTGACATTGTAGCTTCCACCTGCTCTGCCTTTGCTCTGCTCAGCTCTCCAGCCTCCTATCTGTAACAATTTAGCAGCAGCCATTTGAGGAAATAAAGCACTTTGGACTCCCTTCCCCAGGGTTTTCTGTCCTTACAGTAATTTTTTGAAGGCTTCTGTTTTCACAGCACTGGGATAGATGGACCCCTAAAATATACAGCCAATTACATAGCAGAATTTATTAGACTTTATTCTGGTGCCTGTTACGTGGTGGGAGTGGGGGAGAGAGTGAATTCTGGAAGGAAACCCATAGCAACTGAAGATGTAAGTGTGAGGATGAGAAGTCCCCATAAATATACCTGACTTTGCCATCTCTTTTAATTAAATGCAAGTCATGAAACACAGGCACAGAGTGTGCCAGTGACAAGGTGCAGCAGTGTGCAGAGACAGGGAGGAAGAGTAAGCGCAGGGAACTGGCTGCATGGCCTGGGGCTGAGATGCAGAGCAGAGCCAGGAGGGTTAAAGCTACCTGGGTGATTTAGAGCCAGCCCTTCACTATCAGTTATTAATCATAGATGTTTCCTGGTTTATCTTCTTGTCTTCATGGGTTTAATTGTAAATTATCCAGCGTGCCATAGCTCTCTGCTGTTTCTTTCTCCCATCCCAGAGAGGTGGTAGAGAAGAACGTGCTAGTGCTAGCAAGGAAAGAAGGGGCAGTCTGTCCCCTCTGAGCTTTGCTTCAGGGTTGTGCAGCTGTGAATTGTGAAGCTCTCCAGGCCTTATGCTGTGATTCACTCAGCTTCTGAGGCCATCTTCCCTCAAACTTTGGCTTCCACGAGCAGCGGTGCTTGGTTTCCCTCCAAATATGTGTGGCCCAGAGGGCCCATGTCTGAGAGAGCAGGATGAAATCCTGTGTTAATTCAATCCTCCTGTAAACAGCTTCCTCATTTTCTGCCCCTTCTCCGTATTCAAGCATTTTTTCCTTTCCCAGCCCTGTTTCTCTGTTGGTATTCTCCCCAGCATGTACTCCATCAGCACTCCTGTGGGGCTTCTGTGTGGAGGAAATAAAGCCCATAGTTCAGCACTATCCATCTAATATCTTCTGACTGCCTTTAATCATAGCATTTGCCATTTAATTGGGAAGGCAGGCACACTTTGCATATTAATCCAGCACAGCCTGCACCTCCTCAGCCTTACAGTCATCGATGGCTAGGGTGTGTTCTGCAGGGCTGTGAACCTGCTGGGTGTCCTTTAGGATCTCTGTGAATGGGGTCTTTTCCAGCAGGGCTGGTTTTTGCCCTCTTGATGGAATCCAATTAAAATGAACAACAACAAAATCCCCCTCCAAAACAAATAATAAATAAGGATTTATATGGATTCTCTCCACTTCAGTGATTGCTCTGCAGACAGTGCCACCATGCCTCTGTCTGTTGTGTCCATTGTCTTTCCTAGCTCATAACACTGCTGGTCCCATTGTCTAGGCAGCACAGCCAAAGGGAAAACTATCATCTTCCCTTCAGAACTGCTGGTGGTGTAGCAAATCCCCCATCTATCCATGAAGGACTCATTCTTTCTCTTCTTGGTTTCACACTGCCACCCAGGAGCCTGTTTGTGGGAAACCCAGAGTTTTGTCTGAATGTCACTGGGGTTTTTGTGACTCTCTTTCGTCTCCTGGATCAACACTTGCCTTGGGGTAGACATATGGGGTTGGATTTGGAAGAGTTCTCAGTAGGTCTTTCACTTCTATGTCAAAAAAGCTTTCTGAGAGGACACGCCCACCTGCACCTTGCTGTGTGTGAGGCACAATGGGCAATTGTTGCTGTGATTTACTGCCACTGTTCTTTGAGTGTACATTTGGTGCTCTCCAGAAAGACAGCAAATATGCAGGTCTCTTATGAAGAGGAGGTGTCTGCTTTAGAGACAAGGTAGGTACCACTTAGACAATTCTCCTATACTCTTGAGGTCCCCCATTCTCCAAAGCTGATGACATATATCTATAAGGTTCCTGCTCAAAGTCAGCAGAGGAAGAAAACTGCAGAGCTGAGTCTGTGTCTCTCTGAACGTGTTTATGATTCAGAAGAAGGCAGACCTGGAGCCCTGCCATCTTTGAGAGCAGTTGCCCCTGGTTTGGGATGGGATGGTGTGAAAAATGGAGTCTGTGTCAGACATTAATTTGCAGGCTATATAGGGCAGGGATTTTATCTTCCTTTCTGGTTGAGGCACCCTAGCCACAATGCTGGATCTGTCCAATTAATAATGTCAGTTAGATAAGCCTCTCATTCCTGCTTCCCCATAATGCAAGTTGAAGCCTTCAGGAAGCACCTGGATTATTCAGCACTTAAGTGGCTTTCACTTCTCCAGGAAGAAATCTGGAATGTTCAGGCACTATTGTAGAACTTGTTAGGCTCCAGAGCATTGGCTCATAGCTCCACAAAAGCCCTTGGTAACAGCCCCTGGTGGGATGGTGCTCTTCACTGGGGGTTGTAGGGTACAGTATGGTCTGCAATGGTCCTTGTGAGCCCAGAGTGAGATCCACCATATCCAGAGGGCACTGCCTGTGGCTTTACCTCTTAGCTTCAGTTCAAGGCTGTGTCTGTGAGAAATAAATGGAGTAAACCAGTGATGCTGCAAAACCTGTTCTGGAGGCCACACACAAACCCCTTGGGGCTGGGCCAAAGTTTGGGACTGAAAAGAGATGTTTTAGTTGCAGTGTCACCCTGTGTATAAAGGACAGCTTGTGTTGCCTGTCTAGCATTAGCAGATTAAGGAGAAAATCAGACCAGAGCTTACCTCTTTGGAATGCTTCTACTCCAGGAGCCACATCCATCCTGGAGCTTGGATTCCCTATTTCACAAAGCATCTGTTGATCTTACTGATTACTCTGCTCTGTCAAAACTGGCTGCACTTCACAGAACTGTGACCTGTCCTGTGCAGAATTTTCCCAGTGCTTGGTTATCTCTAGCTGTTATCTGCATCTTGATAGTGGCTCTTGATGGTTGTGACCCATTTGGTTGCAACACTTGCTCACACATGTGGTGCTGAGGGATGTGGCTTAGTGGTATGTTGGTGATGGGTATGGCTGGACTTGATGATCTTAGAGATCTCTTCCAACCTTTGTGATTCTGTGATAGACTCCAGTCTGCTTTTCTGGATTCTGAGGAGAAGAAGTTGCCAATTAGATTACCCCACCAGTTTGCAGGTATTGTGCTCCAGTTTTGGGACTGCTCCTGGCATTTTCATCTGGAATTTTGGAAGGAGGGCACTGGATGGTGTTCTAGTTATAAAAATCAGTTGGATGTTTTCCACAGCTATGATAATACAGCTTGAAAAGGACAAAGCAGAGCCAGATCCTGCATGCTGCAAGCACTTTCCATACTGATCTGGCATTGTTCCTGCAGGGTGTCAGGAGTCCTAGTCATTCCTGTTTTTCTGGTCTAGCAAGAGCAATGTCATTGCCTCTCTGTCTTGACCTACAGCTCCCTGTAGACTTCATAATTAAGGCCTTCTTTAAACCAGCCATCATTTACCATGCCAGAAATTGTCACAGTGTGGAGAAGTAGATCAAAATCCATTAGGGAGCAAGAGGTGGCTAGATTAATTTCCACCTGAAATTTCAGTTAAGATTTTGGGTGTAGAGTTGGTGTGTAAACCAAGCTGAGACATAATGACTCTGGTCTTTGGATGTTAGAATGGATCTGACAGGAAGAAACAGAGAGAGCTCTCCTGAGTTCTAAAGTGGGTGGCACTGCTGCAGACAACTGAGTGGAGCTGTAGATAGCTGTAAATATTTCAGATTGAAAGCCACAAATACATAGAGGTTCTCCTCATGTTAATGTGTCTGATGTGCTTAAGAGCTGGATAACCCACTGGAAACAAGTCAAACCAGATTATTCCTCTCATTGTTATGTCAGCTAGGGACCCAGTCCTCTTGTGTCTGCTGGAGCATGCAACAAACTCACCCCCAAGATAATATTGCTCACACTGTATGTCTAATAGCTATCTGGTTTCCTGAAGCATCCAAGAGGACACAATTAGCAAGTGTGCATGGGCTGAGGGTACATAGATGTGCATTGCTGGACTCTTGTCAACCTTTCTGATGAGCAGCAAACAGCTTCTGAAGAGGTGTTTTCTAGGGAGGAATACAGTTCACCAACTGCTGCTTTTCCCTGCATGCTCTCCTTTATGGGAAGGACAGGGAGCAGTAGCCAGCCCCCATCATTGCTGTGCTTGTGCTGCAAAGTGCCTAAACCACCTGAAAGGAGAGGCAGGATCCTGGGTGCTGAAACTG
This sequence comes from Galbula dea, assembly GCA_013399015.1. NCBI lineage: Eukaryota > Metazoa > Chordata > Aves > Piciformes > Galbulidae > Galbula > Galbula dea. The sequence continues at coordinate 251,211 of VWZX01006266.1, forward strand.
CTTTGCTGTTTCTGTTAGTTCTGTTAACCCTGAAGTACCAGATCCAGCTGTTTCCCTGTGCTAATGGTATGGCTGCATCCCAGCAACTGTTGGGCTACAAAAATGGAGTTTTCAAGCTGACAGGCACAAGCCTGATGCCCAGGACCTTTGGGGAGGCACTCAGGCCTCTGCATCTTACCAGCAGCAGGCAGAGTATTCACAGTCTGTGCCTTCAGCACTGAAAAGCATGTTTGAAGCTGTGGAAACAGAAGGGCAATATTGCTGCATTCTGTAGCAGGCAGGAGGATAGAACACAGGATAAACTGAAATGAAAGTTGATCTTTTTACTAAGAGGCTTTGTGTTTCTTTGCCTATTTAAATTTGGGGGTGGTGGTGGTGTTTTTTGTTGGCTTTGAGAAGAAAAGGTACCCCCAAAACTTAGGGACTAGGAAGTCACTGGACTCCTTTGAATCCTATTTAGTTGAGCAGAATGTCCCCTACTTCTAGCACCTGCTGGACACCTCTTCCAAACATGTCCTTCCCCAGTGTGTGCAGATACAATCAGACCTGTACAAGCTATGTCACATGCACACAGGGAGCCATCTGTAGACACTGCAGATCTTGGGGACAGCCTGGAGAAGAAGCTGTTAGTGCACTTATTTTGTGTCACCCTGATTTCTAATCAGACACACACACACCTCTCCCTGACTCACTTCAGCTCTGGATCTATTTTCTTTTATTATCCTGGCAGGAGAGGAGCTTCATTAGGGGAGTGGAGTCTCTAACAGGGATGGGGAATGGCAACAACAAAAGGATGCAACAATAGAAAGTTATGTCAAAAAACCTTTACAAGAAAAATGGCTGACATTAGAAACTGGGCATTAAAAATTCAGGATGTTTGGAAGGGGGTGGCAGGACTGAGGAGAGAGAAACAAATAAATGCACAGGCTTGCAACTAATAAATCCTTCTCTTTGGGAAATGCATCAACCCCTGCATGCAATTAAAACTGGGGTTATCTCTATGATTGTTAATAACAAGGATAAATACATTTTTTCTTGCATATCACTGTGGGCTATCAGCATTTTAAATACACATTTAACAGCCAAGCAGTCTTTCCTTTGTACTGTTTCTGTTGCTCACATCCAGTGTCTGGGAAGTCTGTTTCATCACACCTGAAATGGAAATCATTTGGGTTGTATCTTGACCAGTTTAGTCAGCTCTGTAAAGTTATCCCAGCCCATCCACCCTGTTCCCTTTGGCTGATCAGATAGGCCAGCAATCTAGTTAGCCCTGGGTTTTTCTAGTCAAGCTCATGTGACCCAAACACAAAGAAAACATGAGGCTATTCTACAGATAATCATCAGTTTTTGCAAGGAACTGAGCACTCCAAATCTATCTGCAAGGGAGAGGGATGTGGAAAGGAAGTTACCTAGGCATGGGTTAGCCCCTGGTGTTTGGATTTCCTGTGGTGGGGGCCTGGCTTCCTAGCTTCTCCTCTGGGTCAGGTCTCTCCCCCTTTTTACAAGGCTCATTCACACTGTTGTAATTCTAGACTTTTACAGACTTTCACCAAACCAGTTCTACCCACCTTTGGGTTTAAATGCAGTTAAAAAAATGCCACAGCAATGCAGAGAGGTTACCAATGGCTCTTGGAAGTGCTGGAGGCTGGATAGAGTGTGGGGGCAAAGGACAGCTTGCTTTGGTACTTCTGGGAAGCCAGCATGAAAAAATGGTGAGAAGAACCCTTCCCAAATGTGTAAGTCAGGTGGTAGAAACACCAGCAGAGCCTCTCCTAAAATCACCTTCAGATTAAAAAGGTCCCACAAAACAAAGGAGATAAAAAACATGAACCTCTTTCTTTGCCATTTTCAGCTTTATTGCTTTAGAAGTGGCAGCAGCAGAGTCACACTTAATAAATCCTGGGATTTGGGGAATGTAGCAAACTCTGCACAGGATTAAAACTAGTTAAAATGCTTGGTGCTACTGCCTGGAGTTCTCATGGCTTTCTGAATAGCTCCAACAGTCTGCCAGGTGCCTTAGAGAGGTCATAAAAGGAGACTTCTACCTGCACCTAAACTCCTTCACCTCTCAGTACCTCTCTCTTTCTGTCTTTACCTATTCATCCTTTCCTTCTTGGCTTCTCCCTAGCAGACAGCCCTGGGCCTGTCCCACTGTCTCTTATGTGTAAGTGCCTTAGGTTTACATGAGGAATGGGGCATCCTGCTGGACACTGAGTGGTTTTGTCCTTTGTGTTGTCTTGATACAGCTGCTATGTGTTCCTTGAGGTCTTTCTTCTTGCCATTTGTGCTTCTCTTCTCCAGTTCTCTTCCCTCAGCAGTGTCAGGTTGGATATTTAGAGCTATCCAGGTGGCAGCTTCTCTGATTCCCTTTATTCCAACTGCTCAGAAAGAGTGAAGTAACAGAAAATCCCCTGCAGTTTCTTCTAGCCTTCAGAGAACCCTACCTTCCCTAGGCAGGCAAGCAGCTCTTCAGCAGGTTAAGTTCTCTGCCACTCTTCAAGGCACAGGGAATGTGGACAGAGAGTTCTCCTGCTGGTTGGAAGCATGAGTGGAAAGGGACAGTTGTGGTTTGTGGTTAGTGTAATAGCTGCTCCTTGATTTGTTCAGGTGACATAATGCACCCCAAAGCAGAGGGAGAGCTTTGTACACAGGCAGAGACAGGACTTGAGTGTTTCCAAACTCCCCCTGTAAACTCAGTTCATGACCCTCCCAGCAGTGTAATACCTACATGTGTTTATTCACTGGCCTTCCTTGTGCAGCAGGGCAGGGGAAGCAGGAAAAAAGGTGGTGAAAGGAGGTTGGGGTCAATGTGTTGACAGCAAAATAGCCACTGAAAAAAAATGTTCACTTTGAGAACCAGCAACAACCACCTTTTCTGTCTGTGTTTGTTTGTGCAGTTGTGCTATGCATGTGCAGGCTCTTGCTCTTTCTCACACACAGTTCTCTTCTTAATATTATTCATCCTTATTACATATCATTATTCTTTATTATGATTTATATGCTATGCCATGGCTTTATTATGATTTATACCCCTGGCCCCAGAAGAGCTTACAGAAGGCATCATGCAGCAAAAAGAGAGGCATCCCTGTACAGGGGAAGGAACAGGGCTTTCTCCCTCAGCAGTGATTCTGAACCTTTCTTCTGAGCTCTAATGAACCTCATTCCTTGGCTACTGCCAAAGGATTTGATTTTAATTGTACCAAGTCCACAAGTCAAGCTTCTATCCAAGATTATGGTCCCCAATTCCTTTGCTGCAGAGTGTGAATAACTGCCAACAGTGTCAGTAGGAGTTGCTTGTTGCTGGCAGCAAGGAACAATGTCCCTCCTTTCTCCTGCTTAGTCTTCTAGACCTTGATTTTCCTCTTGCCTGTTAAAAGAGATTCATCTAAGGACTGCCCTTAAAGCAGGCTGCTCTTTGTTCTGCTTGGGGAGGGACTTTTCTGGATTGCTTTCCATCAACAGCTTCCTGTTTTGTCAGTTGTGTTGCTCTCTTGAAAGACCTGAAGAAGTCAAGTACCATGTCTCCAGAACCCTGGAAGTTTTCTCCTCTCTTTGGTAACAGAATAACTTGGTTCCCCCAGCCAGAAAACTGAAGGAAGGAACCTGCTCTGCAGGCCAAAGGCAGAACCTTCAAAGCAATGTCAAGGAGACTGGAGCTGCCTCAGAATGAGACTTTTGAAACTCAGTACCTGGGGAGCCTAAGGACATGTGCTTTCCACTCCCTCAGACCTTTTGTTTTCACCAAGAAAAGCATCTACTTCTGAAATGTATAAACTTCAGTTTTTGATGTCCAAGGCCTCACTGCTTCATCCACATTAAAACTGAAAGCTGGGGCCAGTCCTTGGGCTCCTTTGGAAACACCAGACAAGGCTGCAGCAGGTAACTGAGGAAAAAGAGAGGAGATACAAGACTATAGGAATAAGGAACCCATGAGAGAAAATATTGCTGTTCCCTTTGAGGTGACTCTGATTCTCCTGGTACATCCCATGTTTGCCTTCCCCACTGTCTTCTGCCCACGCAGGCACTGTCTCCCCCAAAAGCCCATCCTCTGCCACAGCTGCACTCCCCTGGGCCTCCTCCTCTCTAGCCCCTCATTCATTCCTGAGCTTCTGTGACTTTTCCCTGACTGCACACAGGAAGTGGCAGAGCTGTCAGCTCCTGGATTTCCTGGATCTGATGTTGTTTGTGGCAAGGGGGGGTCAGATTTTTTGTGTTATGGGAAAACCCTGACAGCAAGAAACTGAACAATGCTGCACCCTCCCACTTCTTTACTGGCCGTGGTTTAGATGATCATGGTGCAGGCGCTGAGGGAGAATCTCAGCTGGGGAAAGAGGTCTAAGGCAGAGTCAGGAGAAACTTTTGGAGAGCCATTTTGGGGCTGGGAGTAGAGCAGTGAGTGGTGTGAAGTGCTGTGTCACAACTTGAGAGCTTGTGCATTGTACCGTGGCACAAACAATCTGTGGGTATTCTGAGCTGTGTGCAGCCCTGTGATGGAGTGATGCCAGTGAGGAGGAAAGGAGGAGTTAACCAAAACCTTCCAATACCACCAGCTCCCCTGTGGCAGAGCAAAGGAAACAAACTCTGAGCTTAGGTTTCTGTGCTGTATTTGGGGTTTTCGATCTGGCATCCAGTTTGGATGCCAGAAGTTTCTCAAGCTGGCCTGGTGTGACACTGATCCTCTTTGAAACATTGGCAAAACTCATGTGGAATTCAGTAAGAGCAGAGCCTTGGAGTGCATCAGCTAGCTGTTTGGGACAGGGACTGTCCTTTGTCCTTTGTCCAGCACCTCATATAACATGGTCCTGGTTCTGAGGTGTGAGAGCAATGCAAACAAAAAATAATAGTGTTTTGTGAGTTGATCAGGGCTTAGGGCAAGCACACACATATGCCACATGTCTGTATGTGTAAGTGTCAGAATTAGGGAGTAGTGAATATTTAATCACAATAAACAGACACATTTTCTTCCCTTTTTTCTGAGGAGCTGGTCAATCATCCAGCTCTGTTATGTATTTATTAAATAGCACTGGAGATAGTTCAGCAGCAGGGGAGCACTGCTCTGTCTCCCGAAGGACGATTGCCATCAGGCTTGAGAAATCAGTCATTTCTGGCAAGAGAAAAACCCCTTGTTTGGTGGGTTAATGATGCAGGGTAAATACTGCCAGTGGCCAGTGGTCTGAGCACAGCAGACATGACCTAAGGGAATCATAGATTCTGAGGGGGCTCTTACCACTGCTCCTCTGTAATGTGATTGCTCCTTTATAATGGTTTCAACTTCCCTCCTCCCCCCCCCCCCGCCTTATCATTATTGACCAAGGAGCATCAGTAAGGCTCGAGAATAAATAGTTCCCTGATGGTTAACAACAGGCTCTCCACCAATTGGAATTCAAGCTGTGCTCCCTGTTAGATTCTTTATAATCACACTTTACTGCATAGAGCAGAAAATAAAGCATCTTATCTATCCATCCACCCCCTGCCCCCAACCCCTT